>JAKKIK010000657.1:0-25767 GCA_024500135.1 Heterodera carotae | reverse complement strand
CCCAATCCGACCCCCCCCCCCCCCCCCCCGATTTGATCCCCCCCCCCCCCCCCCCCGATCCGATATCCCCCCCCCCCCCGAAACGAAAACCCCCCCCCCCTCCGCCGATACGAAATCCCCCCCCCCCTCCGCCGATTCAATATCCCCCCTCCACCCAGATTCAATATCCCCCCTCCACCCACCAATACGATATTCCCCCCCCTCTCCGCCGATCCGATATCACCCCCCCCCCCCTTCTCCGCCGATACGATATCCCCCCGCCTTCCCTTTATAATCGTTGCCCCGAAGCAGGCTTAACCCTAATTTAAAATAAATATGAAACGGCAGAGATCAATTAATGTACAAATACATTGGCCTATTGTACACTCTTACACATTTTTTTCATCTGCAAAATCGACGTTCGACTTGGCGACGACAAATGTCACCTGAAGGGGGACAGACATTTAAATTTTAATTGAAATAATAAATATCCAAAAAAAATAATTGTATTTTGATTTTGTATTTTGAAAAAATATTTCATAAAATTTGCTAAAAAGGGAATATTCCATTCCCAATTGCAACAATTCATACATTTCACATCACAGCACCACACAAATTTGCATCGGCACGGCTCCTGCCGAATTTCGTGCCGCGTTTCCCATCCCCGGCCACAGCACAATCGTTGGCATTCAATTTGTGAAAAGCTGACAAAATAACATTTAAAAAGAGATTAACATTAAACAAATGTGTATTTGCCATTCTCTGCCGCTTGTGCCACTGATTTTGTCCCCATTTTCGCCATAAAGTAAGCAATAATCGGGCGACGGTTCCTAAGAAAATGCTTTGGTTGGAATTTTTGCACAATAAATTCAATTTGACAGTCGATTTATTTGGAAATATTCTTTTTTCAAATGCTTTATGTACCAAATAGACAAGGTCGCTTCTGCTGGGCTGCGGTGGCGGATAATCGTTCGGCTGATAACTTTGCGCAGTCAAAAATCGTTCGGCTCGGCCGCCGGAAACGGCCGTCGAAATGGGCGGCGGGGGAAGCGTTTTGATGGAGGGCGACAGCGGCAAGTCCAGCACCAGCAACGCACTGTCCGGCGCCAACAAAACCTGCCGCAAATTGTATTATTATTGTGTATTTTATCCGTGGTGGACATGCTCCGATTTGAGAGTTTCGGGTATCGATTGATCATAATTGGCCACAGTGAATTGTGATCAGAAATGGTACAGTATCAAAATACTGTAGCCTTTTCGAAACTCCGCGGTTGAATCTCGGTTTCACTTATCTACACTTCATCAATCAGCAATTGGTGTCAGTATTTATTTGGTCAGTCTCCAATTTAAAGGGAGATGTACTAATCACTTTAGTGAAAGCTAATTTTTCATGCCCTAATCCAAATTCGATTTATAATGTATATATATATATATATAATATTAAATATATATAAATATATTATATATTATATACTTGTTTTGCGTTGGCATATTTCTGTTTCAAAATTGCCGCGAATTCGTCCATCGTTGGCACCGTTTTCCAACATGTCTTCGTCACGCATGAACTTAAATAATTCTTTATCATTGGCACCAATGCAAACAAATCCATCAAAAACCCGCTGACGCCGTGGCATTTGCATTTTTTTCGCATATTTGTGGCCAAAAGGCGCCGCCCCACTCGATTGTTGTGCAAATTCATTAATGATCTGTCGAAATACAAAGAATTAAGTTGTATAGACTTTGTTAAAATTGTTCAAATTAGTTTTATTTGCCTAAAAATTAATTAATTAATATTTACAGTATTTTTGCATCAATTCATAAACGTTTTGCCCACTTTTTTGAGCCCCCCCCCCCTCCCTTTCCGCCGTCATCCAATTTTCCGCCGGCGATTGGAATAATCGGCGACATTTTTTTTTGGGTGTGAAAAAACAAAAAATTGTGAAAGGGACGTGGGAAAGGTCATTTCCATTCATCAAACTCTCTCTGTTCACAGTTGTGACTGATGACTGCGATTGTCACTTTCCAAATAATCGAAAAAGTTTTTGCATTTTATTTATTATTAATTAAAATTAAATTTGATTTATTATTTTCGAATTAATTTCTTACCGCGCGTCGCTTCGTTTCTTTTCCGCCGTGTCAATAAATTTTCGCGTAAACTGTGAAAAACATACGGTAAATAATACATAATTATTGTGAATAGATTTAACCAATCGAAAGCCCAATTTTACTTGATTTCCAAATCGAATATTATCGGAACAGCCGGCCCAAATAAACTGAATATTATTTTATTAAAAATAAAGACGAAATATTATTATTAAAATAAAAAATGCCTGCTGGGGATCAGCCTCGGAAAGTCCTTCAACGTCTGGAGAACTGATCACCTTAATACAATAAAATAATGTGAAGGAAATATACTCAAATCTATAAAGTTTGCATTAATACAAATTTGGGATATTGAAAATTAGCACTTTGTTTTTGTTCACCGTTTGTTCTCCGCCCCCGCAGGCACAATCCGCAATTTGCCCTCGGGCGCATGCCCTCGCCACAGCGCCCGAGGCGCCGCCCGAAGAAATGGCAAAAATGTACGAAGTTTCCGGCGTAGCATCTGAAAGGTGTCAAAAAGTTCACTTTATGCTCTCTCTCTCTCTCTCTCTCTCAGTCAGCAAGCATTGGCACCTTCCTTTGACGGTATGCCAACATTAAATGTGGCGGAACAGTTCCAACGTTCCTAAAATTATTTGAATTTTTAAAAATAATTTCATTTTTATTTATTTAGTTTAATTTAATCAAAGATTGTTACCCTTTCAAATTGCGCATGGCATTGGTCAATCGCTGCTCGTAATCCTTCTAAAACATTGGGGAGGAGGTCGGACGGATAACAATTTGCGAATTTGTCCTACTGTACATATTACAGTATTTGTCTCTCTCTTTCTCTGTCTCTCTCTCTCTCTCTCTGTTTTACCGTACCGCTAATTGAGCGCATTTCGGACGGGTGGCGAATGCAAATGTCGCGTTGACGACGCGTCAGGCCGGGCTGCATTTGGCAATTGTAATAGTCGGGCGAGGAAAGTGCCGACGCCAACTGAGCAACCATAAGCCTAAGCATGCAAAATAATTTAAAAATATTAGGGAATTATCGTTAAAGCGTACAATTTGGAGTCTTTTCGGACACATTGGAAACTCAAAGAAAATAATAAGCGATATTTCGAATATTCAATTAATGCATTGCATGAAAAGCGCATTGATTTAATTTGAGCCGCTTTTTACTTTGCTTATGCCGTCCCATTACTGCGCCTTCTTTTTCTACTTTTGACTTTTTAATTCCCTATCGATGCCATTGGCATCATCGCCCTTCAAAATTGTCGTCACGCCCTCCTTAAATTCATCTCTTACCTCCCCCATTATTTATTTTACATATTCCGTTTGATTTTGGCGGTCGCCTCGCGGGCTGATTGGCTGCTAATTCCCCCACTTCTCTCGCTCTCTCTACTACAGCTGTTTACTCTTCTTTCACTGTTACTAATGTATTAGGTATAAGCTTGCGGTTATTTTTGACAAAAAAAGGCATAAATAAATTTGACAAATTTTGTTCAAAACGTTTAACTTTTCATAGGTTACAATTGGAAAATGGGGAAAGGCGCCCATTTTCTGATCAGTAACCGAATTGGTTGGAACAACAATAAATATTCTTAAAGGTGACTGACTTCCTCAGAGAATACATTCATTTTATTTAAATTGTGGTTATTCTCATAAAAGAGGGAGCGGCATTTATGAATGAATGGTTGTAAAATTTAGGCAGTTTTATGGAATGGCATTCTGTCGACTTCTTTGCCTTCGCTGTCCGACGGACTTTGTCAGGGTCAAATATTTGAGCGGAAAACGCGCCAAAAGGCATCAAATCAAATCAAATTGGTGGCATGGGAAAGGGCAACAGAAACAAAACAAAACATTTTATGAGGTCAAGCCAATGTCAAAGAAAGAGAAATGAACGAACAGCAAAAGCCACAAAAAGCCATTTCAATTTTTTGAGCAATTTGGGGTTTAAAATTTCTTTCGAAAAACAATTATTTGAGTCAAATCATGACAAAATGGGCCGACCCTTAGCTAGTGTTACGGTGGAGTGTGAAGTATATATTGTAGGTTTGAACGTAAGCAATATTTTAGCCTCAATTAAGCTGTTTGAATAATTTTAAAAAAAGCAATTCATGTCCAACCCAATGAACATTGGCATTGGCAATCTCTTAAATTAGTGTGCTTTTGTATCGATTAGACTTACCAAGAGGAAAGAACGGGAAGAATGCCGTCGTTGAGCAGCAACAGCAGAATGAGCAGCCGAAGTAGAAGAAGCGGCTTGAGGCTGCCGTTGTCGCTGATTATTATTATTTGCCTGTGATGCGGCGGTCCAATGGAAGTGGCGGCAAATGACGGCGAATGGTCGGCCATTTTGGGGGCAATCAAAATGAATGGGGAACACAAAATGAGAGGAAGCCAAATTTGGGAATGACGGAAATAATATATCTGAGCCGATTAATTGGTCCCAAATTAAAGTGAGACAAGAGAGAGAGAGAGAGAGAGAGAGAGAGAGAGAGAGAGAAACAGAAACGGAGTGACAACAGTAAAGAGAATTGATGTCAGAAGAAAAGAGTGATTTTCACAATTTGTCGTCAGTTTCCTATAGAAAATGCTACGATTGAAAACTCACTGATCAGGCATAAGGAAAAGAAAAAGAGTAAAAAGAACAAAGCGATGCAAAGATAGGAAGTAGGAAAAGAGGAGGAAGAGGAAAAGGACGGATGAAAGAAAAAGGAAGGAAAAAGAATAGGTGGATGAATCGTCGTTGGAAAATGAGGGAAGAAAAGGGCAAAGGGAAAGAGGGGAAATGGTAGGGGGGGGGGGGAATTGAAAAAGGGGGGGGGGGAGGGGGAAAGGGGGGGGGGCGTCGTTGGTCCGTCGCGCCGGAGGGGCACAGTGCCCATAAAAAGGGGGGGAGGAGGCGGCTGTGGGTGGGAATTTTGGATCGGGCGATTGTTCCGTCGCTGCTGCCCCACCGGTCGGAGAGGTAATAAAGTCGCGGCAAAAGTTGTGGGACGGAATGAAACAGAAGGGGCAATGAATGGCGCAGCAGCGGCAAAAGAGGGGACAGAAACAGTCGAAAAAAAAAGAAAATAAATAAATAAATTAATATTTATTGAATAATGTCGAAAAGCCTTTTTTGCATTAAAAACAATATGTTTGTACCCATAATTAATGTAATTGTACATATGTACAAGCAGTTCCATAACGCATTTTGTGACTTTTCAAATTTTGGCATGGAAAAAAGTCCCCAAAAATGAGACAAAAATTTATGCCGCTTTTACAACAAATGTATTTATCAATTGCCAAAAGGTGATGGAATAGATGCAATATTATGCAGAATTCATTGGCTGTCGGCCGCGGGTCATCGACGGGTCACTGTCACTCAATCACTCAATCATTCACTCATCCCCCGCCGATCGCCGCTCCCTCCCCCCTTCCCCCCGCGTTATATTCGGCATGGATTTCGCTTCGTTCGTTCACCGCCCTCATCGCATGCCAATGAATTAAGCTATGCCTGCCAATCATTCACAGTTTTTTGCTGTAATTATAAAAAATTCAAACGTATTTATTTGCCCATTTTTATTTGACTTTAGGCAAAAAGAAAATTTAATAATACGATATAAGTTTAATATTATATACCTATATATTATATAAATCAATTTTATTTTCGGTCCTTCCCTTTTTTGCTTAGGAGATAAAAAAATTTGAAATTATACTGTATAAGTTTTTGCAGAGTCAAATTTGAATGCGTATTTTATTAAAATTAAATAATGCCGGTCGATTACCGCACTGATCAGTGGCGATTTATTTAATTTTATATGTTTATGCTTTTCCTTCATTTTGTTTCTCAATTTTGCGTTTGCCAATGAAACGAAACATTTTTGGGCAGCTGTTGCACATTCATTTTCAATTGCTTTATCATTATTATGTGACTGCTTCTTCTTCTTCACTTAACCAATCGACGAACATTTGTCCCTTTTTTTGCGTTTATTTGCCTCCCTTTCGGCGCCGCCAATGCGTCCGTAAGCCGTCAAAATGCTTCTCAAATTTGCCGCCGGCGCCGTCAATGATTTCCCCCAAAAAACAACCGCTGCTGTTAGTTACATATTACGTAGTTGAAAGGCTTACTTTGTGTAGGCATTCCCATTCTACGTAATTTAAATGTTGTCCTTCAAATAAATAAAATATGTAAATGTATCAAAATTTGTGAAGCGCATCATTTATTTTCGCTATTTTGTTAAATTAATAAATTCACATTGTTGTTCTTTTAAGCCAAAATGTCTTCCTCACCTTCCGTCCCTCCGTCGCCCCTAAAGCCCACTGACGAGGCGTTCCTCAACTATTGGCTGTACAACTCCTACTCGCCCATGTACGCCTCTCCCCGGGACATGGCGTTCAATCGGAACGGCTCCGTGTACAGCTGGCTGCTGCGCAAGTCCTACCACAGCAACAGGCCCGGCGGCACGTACTTCTACAGGCCGTACTCTCGACGACACAACAGCAGCAGCACAACCACCCCAAACAGCAACAAAAACAACAACAACAACAGTTACAGCAACAGCGCAACAAAATGAACGAAGAGAGAGAGAGAGAGAGGAAAAGCATCCAAAGTATGTAAATAATTGGTAAAATAATACAGAAAAGGGTATTATTATTCAAAACATAAAAATCGTGGACAAAAATTAATAGATTTTGACAAAGAAAAGGGGGCCCAACCCATTTAATAAACACATTCAAATTCAAACAGATTTATGCTGATTCAATGAAAGAAGGAAGGTAACAAAGTGATACATATTACATGTGCCTATAATAAATACAAACAATGCTTACAACAAAAGAAAAATGACTCTGATTGCTATGCAATATTATTAATGCATTTTAAATTCATTTCATCATAATAATAAGAATAAAAATAATAATTATAACAAAGAATAATCAAGTCTTGGAGAGTGCAATCAATTGAAAATAGAGTAATCAGACATTTGGGGGCCGAATATCGAAGGGGGAGGGTCGGGAAAAGGCCTAAAAACATCGCTGTCGGGTCAACAGGAACGGGGTTTAACCCTAATTAACTTTCAAAATTGAATTAATAATCAGTTAGCTTGAAATTTTACAGTTCTGCTGGATTAAGAATAATTACGACATTTTAATAAGAAAGCTCATTTTTATATTTTTAAGTGCGTAAAATCCACCAACCCAGCAGCAATGTGCATTCAATCAATGCTTTCATTCACCCAAATCATCCCTCCCCCCCTCCCTCCCTAAGCCATCCCCCCCCTCCCTAAGCCACCCCCCCCCCTCCCTAAGCCATCCCCCCCCTCCCTAAGCCATCCCCCCCCCTCCCTAAGCCATCCCCCCCTCTCTAAGTCATCCCCCCCCTCTCTAAGTCATCCCCCCCTCTCTAAGTCATCCCTCCCCCCTCTCTAAGTCATCCCTCCCCCCCTCCCTAAGCCATCCCCCCAATCATTCCCCCTAAGCCATCCACCCAATCATCCCCCTAAGCCAATCATCCCCCCTAAGCCCCTACCCCCAATTCACTCATTCACCAACATTTTTATGGCAACAAAATTTAAATTTTAAAATTTAGGAAAAACCACCAGCAAAATGTTTCATCTTTTTCCCCAATTTATGTTCTTTTTGTTTTGTTCTCAAATTTTCCAGTGCGTTGCTTCGCCCGAAGAAGAAAAGGGAATTGTTCCATTTGATCAAATAAATTGGAACTGTAAGGCGGAGTTGTCGAACGAACTGAAAGAATTGTGCCAGAAATGGGCCGAATGTTTTGATGCGATCATCGCATATTGGCAATACAAAGGAAAAATTTGGAAAAACAATGAAGGTCCAAAACACAAATAAAAATAAATGGCATTAATTTAAAAAGGTTTATTATAGGGTAAAAAGTTCATAGAAATATTTGTTTTTTTTAAATTTAATTCATTGTTTTGTTTTCATTGTAGATATTTTAAAAAATATTGCTATTGCTCCCGCTTTTCTTCATGGTTACAAATATGATAAGCTAAAGACAAACTTTGCGAATGCATTTCACAAATTCCAGTGCCTTGAGCATCCGTCGGAGGAATTGCCAAAGTTTGAGAATTCCGAAGAAGTGAAAATTGTGAGAGAATTGGCAAAAGATTATGCCGAATTAGTTCAAAGTTCGAAGAGTGCCGCCGAATTGGTCCAAGTCCGTCAAGAGTTGGAATTGTTGCGCATTTACCTTAAGCGCAATCCCTTTTGTACGGAGTGTGGGCAAGTGAAATTGGCCAACGATCGCTTGTCATTGGATTGGTCGGGCAAGGACAAAATGGGGCAAGAACTGATCATACTCAAACTGAAGCAGGCACGCAGTGAGGCCGCCGAAAAGAATGCCAAATTCAGTGAAAAGATCAAAAAGAGGGCGCGTAAAATGCGCAATTTGGCCCACAAATTGTTCCATCACTGACAAAGTGAATGAATGAAGTGCAAAGAAGAAATGTGAAAGCGGAAGAATTGAAATCACTTTATCTTATGCTTTTCAATTTCACATTTTTCCCCATTCTTTCCATAGTTTCTCTGTCGATGGCTATTAAACGAAATCCTTTTACTCTTATGATCAGTCGAGCGATCGGTGATGCTTTTATGCTTATTCTTTTTCTGTCTCCGCCGTAGATAAACTATTTCATTAGAGTTCTATTGGATTTTGACATGGGATTGGGAAGATTCAGACCCAGGGCTCCCCCGGGCTTCATCTTAGTCTTTTCCATTTTCCTTCCTTTTCTAATCCTCTTCCTTGTCTAAAACAATTATTTTTGCCAATTTACATTTTGTGTTAATTTGCATATTTTTATGACAAATTCTTTTATTATTTATGGGGCTGATGCAAATCAAAAATAGGCAAACAATTTGATTATTTGGTATCTCAATGTCGCCGCGTGTGTTAATTCATTCAAATGCTTTGAATGGTTGGGTTGTCATCCGCAATTAGAATGCCACCAATCTTTTGGCCAATTCCCGGGAGCCGATCACTGTGCCGTCGGATGTCAAAATGAGTGCGTCTGTCGGGGCGCGGGCATTGCGTCGATGGTGTGATCGCTTTTTGTAGTAAAAGGAGCACTGCAGGGGCGAGAAAAAGCAATTCTTCCGCGCCAATTGGCCCTTTTGGCCTTCAAATTCGTGCAGATTGGCCGGGCGCGTGTTCTTTTGCCTCTGTTCCGTCGTGCCCTCACTCTGCGCTTTTTCGTCGGCATTTATCGTTTCCGGCACAAACAATTGAACGCCGGACAAATCGGACTGAGAAAGGGCGCCCGTGGAGCGCAAATAGTCAGGCATGGCACTGATCAGACTGTTGACAGTGCGGTCCGATGGCTGACTGAAAATAATGACAACGAAATCGATTTTGTTGCCAAGCCAGTTTAGACAAACAGTAATTTACCTTTTTTCAAATTTATTTGGCATTTTACCTGGCAAAAAATTCGTTGGCACTCCGCGGCAAATGCGGCCGTCCGCCGTCGTAAAGGGAGCCAAAGTTGTGTTTAGGCATGTATCTGAAGGTGCCGGTGTTGAACGGATGGGAAGCGGCTATTGAACAGTTGGCCAAAACGGCAAACAGAAAAGTGACCGACAACGACCAATTGAAAGTGGCAAAAATTCGTGTAGAAATTGGCAAAGTGTCTCGTCGCATTTTGGAAAATATTTGAAAATGTGCCATTGCAACAATTGCTTTTATTCCTCTTAAAATAATAACTTTGATGAAAGCCATATAAGCATGCAAATCTAAATCACTGCGCCGGAATTGCGCAATTTTTGCGTAATTTACGAATAAAATGGTGCCATTCATACAATAATTATTTCCTTGCCATGTCGCAGTGTCTGCGGCACATTTTGTCACTTTTAAACCGATAAACACTTTTTGTACTCTAATGACATTTAAATAATGAGTTGTCCCATTCAGTGGTCATTAAAGCAAACGAATTTAATGAGACACAAATTAACAAATAAATATTTAAAAATTAATTTTGAAGTGAGAAACGGAGGCGTTAACAAATAATTCTAATTTTGAAGGCAATTTCAAAGTAACGAATTTTTTTGTTTAAAGTAAAAGCGTCGTAAAAAGTGCCTTTTTGCTTTCCCTTTTTTTGCTATTTTTTCATCTAATTTAAAATGCATAAAATGAGTTAAAGGTTTATGTGTAATGGTTGAATCCATCATTTCCGAAGAAAGATAAATAAATCATCAAAGAAAATTTAGGCCAAAGCTTTTTTCAAAAAAACAATTCTAAATTTGGATAGAAAAGAAAAACATTTTTTTTGCCGTCGGGAACGAAATAAAACCCAAAAGAGCTCCAAATTAAATGTTTTATTTTGAGGCAGTTTTGCATGATTTAATATGAAAAATTGTTTCGTAAAAAAAGAAGTCACTTTTTAAAAAAATGACCAAATTTAATTCAAAAACGCTAATTTATACGAATTTTACAATTTGGCACGGAAGTAAAAATGGCCACAATTTTGTGAATATGTAATTGTGGGCAAGAAATAAATGACAATTAACACGTCAAAGAAAATGTAAAAAGTTATAATAAGAAGAAAATGGAACTTTTTGAGGGCACACAAAGAAAGAAAGACACACATCACAGAATAATAAATGGTACTCCGAGCTGCACAAATGCGCAAATTAAGAATACAAATTATGTAAAAAATCAAAAGTAAAACATTTAATTAGTGAATTTAAATACAGACAAAAGAATAAATGGAATGAATGCATCGTTCGTTTGTTGCTATTTATAATCTTTGCACAATTCCGGCAAGTTTGCGCATATTAGCCGAATGTCTTTCAATGCCAATAAATGTGCTTAATTGTCCCCCCCCCGGGGCGATTATTCTTACAGTCGCTGTAATGACGAAATTCCGGTAAGTAACTAACGAATATTGACAACAAATGAGTGAGTTTGTGAATGATTATGGGAGCGGATGTGTTACTCATCAGTCGGCGGGAGGAGGGGGGGGGGGGGGGGAAGGAGCCAAAAGTAATTAGCGAAAACGATTGTGTCCATTGGGGGGGGGGGGGGGCATTATTATTGGACGCGGTTTTCGGGAATAGTCAATGCTGGAACTCTTTAAATTTAAATGTGATAGGAAAAAGCGATGAATTAACGTAACAAACAGTTTTTGGTAACGAACAAGCTCACATTTGGCATTACAAGCTTTGTTAACAAAATGGATATGCATCAGGGTGCCGATCTCAGTACATCAAAAAGGCGGCAAAAAGACGGCATTTAAAAAAAAGCGGGTATAAATAGGGAAAAATTGTCCAAACAGTTTTTTTCTGCATATTTCTTCGCTATTTGAGCAAATCGGGATCGGAAATAAAGAATTACTAAGCCCATATACAATGCAAATAAGAATTAAGCTTATTTATTAGTAGAACCAATTAGTTAAGAATTTCATTTTCATACGATTCCTCTCTTCGGTTTAATATTTTTGACCAGTGAAAAGACGGACTCACAGTAAGTATTGGAGGAAAAAATAGAAAGAAGCATAGTGACAAATTTTTTGAGGTGGGAATAGCTGGGATATCCGGAAAAACTCAAAAAGGTGGCAAATGCCGCGTAACAAAATGCTAAAGCATGGCTGGAAATTGAACCCACGACCTATCCAATCCGTGGACAGCTTCCTCTGAGCTACCAGGTCCATTAGCCACTTCCATTAAAGGATTAATTTTATCAATCCCTTCTTTCCATTGATTTCGTAGTAAAACTAATAAAAAAATATAAGAATAAATATATCACTTTTATTTTATTGTTAGCATTCTAAACAGACCAATAAAAAAGAACAGCGGGTAATAATTTGGTAGTTGGCTTTGCTTTGGGTTGGTTATGGATGCTTAAAAATGGCCACCAATGGCATTTTTAAGCAATTCGATTCACATCTGCGGAAAGGAATCCGCAACGATAAATATTATTGGATGTAATATTCATGGGCCGGCAATAAATTAACATGTAAAAATGCTAAAATAAATGAATCATCAATTATTAATTAGAAATTCCAATAAATAATAAATGAACGAATGAATGAATGAATCCGTTGGTTTGGAATTGGACCAAATGCACTTTTAAATAAAAAATAAAAGGCAAAATGACTGCAAAAACAAATAATGCCAGCAAAAGCAAAAGCAGCAAAAGAAAGTGTCAATTTGCATTAAAAAAACGCAGCGGAAAATGAACTTATTATAAACCAAATTTGACAAGAACCCAATAAGTTTTTGTGCTGCTTGGATGGATTATGTCAGAAGAGAAAGTTCACAAAAAATGGCAAAGCATTTTTTGTAAATGAAATGAAATGAAATCACCACAATTAGTGGGCTGTTCGAGACTGGTAATTTCCCGAGACTCGAACCGAACGCCGAGACTTAACCCCGAGACTCTCGAACAGCACAACCACAATTCAACTGCCACCACCGCCCTACCAGCAGATGGGGCACAGTTCGCTGTTCGTATATTTACAAAGTCATGTTTGTGTTCAGCGCCTCAAAATACTCCTAGAAACGAGTTTTTAGAATTAGAAAAAAATTAAACCTAAGCCTAGCAGCCTAGGAAGAAGCCCTTGCCGTCCGTCTCTTTTCTCAGCCGCCGCCGCCTCCCCAAAGTCGTTTTAGTGAACAAAAAGCATTGCGCTTTAACATTGAAGGTAAAGCCAAAGAATGGATACGTTGTGCAATCGAATCGAATGCAGAAGGACACAACACAAATGGTCGGTCAATCGGTCATTGTCCAATTCAGTGTTCTTTGGGTTGATGAGAATTGACACTGGACTAGCAGCAGCAGCAGCAGCAGGTGGCCAACATTGAACGAGATTTTTTTGATATTTCGTTAATGCACCACTGTAAATGTACTTTTTTGTATTGTGGTTGCTCGAATAAATTAACTTAAAATTAACGCCCATTCTTTGCATTTTTCAATAAAAATAATAAATATTGTAAATCGGTGAATGAATGAGTGCATCCATACAATGTGCGCTATTAAGGGATTAATAAAACAATTGGTCGGAAGCAGACACTTAAAAACAGACAGACGGAAGCATTGCATCGCTTGCGTATATGTACATAAAATGTGTAACATAATTGGTATTATCGGTACTGAATTGTACTGTGACCGCCACACGCATAATACAACAATGGAAGAATACATATGTATGTAAATGTGAATTTATAATTGACTTCGAAAAACATATTATTGGTTTCACCATTAAGGACCTTTTTTTAATACTAATGACAAAATATTCCGACTCATTGGACTAATGACAATGACTTATGCTTAGAATGGCTTACTTCGCCCTATTTAAACTGCGCCGGGTGGCCCTTTTTGTAATTGTTTGGTCCTTTTCTTGCATACAATACATAAACGTGAGGAACATACCATGGAGATGTTCTTCTTCCGCCATGCCGAGTACGAACGGCTGTACAATTGCACCGGGTTGGACATTGACTCCGTCCCATTGGAGCATCGACAACGGCAATTTTTTCTGGAGTCAATCGTAAAATGCGTGCTATGTGCCGTTTATTATGTAATAAATGGACAAATAAATGTGGATATCCAATATCCCATAAATTTGCCAAGGTTTTGTATGTGCCGTGCATGTATTCCATTTGGAAGAATATGCGCGACAACTCCTGCTACAAGTTGATGTTCTACATTGGCATCACGGATTTGGCCATTTTGTGGATCCTCGGCTTCTTCGGCGGATGGCTTAACCTGCGCGGCGATGTTTTCTGCTCCCATCCGACATTGATCTATTTGGTGGGAACAACAACATGTGAGAAAGCCCCGTGCTCCTATAATAGAAACCCAGGAGAGTTTCTATTTTAAAAAAGCACTTTTGTTGGAAGGTGGGAGAGGGGGAGGGGGGAATTGGTGCTTCAAATGAAATACTGAATCTTTTCGACAAAAAGGTAATATTTAATTTTTTAAAAATTATGAATAAATTCATACTTAAGATATTTGGATGGCAGAGAGCTCTGCTGATTTGGTGAATAATAAATATTAATGTGCGGCACGGCACGATAGCGTATCGGTATAAATATATATATACCGAAATACCGGTCCGGTATTTTTCTGTGTATACCGTTCAATATATTATACCGAAATACTGACCGGTATACCGTGCCGAAATTTTTTGTTAATTTCGGTATTTTTTTGGTATTGGTATTATACCGATACCGAAAATCGCGCCGCACACTAATAAATATGAACATAATTTTAGGGACATAAATTGATTTAGAATAACTAATCTGACCAATGAAATTACAATGAAATTATAAATGATCAAATTCTTCATTGAATGATTAGGTTTTGGCATTCAATCGCTGTCTCGAACTCGGCTCGCCCCGTTTCTCGAGCATTTTATTCTCCGGCCGTCGTACTTCTCTTTGGATTGCCGCCTGCTCTCTGTACGCGTTGTACTATATTCTGTTCGCCAAGCCCGGCCTGTACAGCAGTATCTATTTCGGCTGGTTCTTTTACCCTTTCGTCGGCTACCGTACCGACGATCAGCACGAGGTGATCGATCAGTGACCAATCAATGAATGATCAGTGATCGATAAGTAAAAGATCAGTGATCAATCAATGAATGATCAGTGATCAATCAATGAATGATTAGTGATCGATCTGTTAATGATTAGTGATCATTAAAATAGACAAAAACAATTCAAACCAATCAATAATTTCTTTAAGTTTGACAATACGATCCAAGCCGTTCATAATTTTGTGGTGGCCTTTCTGAGCCCTCTCATCTATTTGATCATTGCCCTTAAACTTTTTTTCGACTTTCGCAAAAATCGACAACATTTTGGCGCCGTTGTCTCCGAAATGAGCGCAATTCGAAAAAGAGTATATAAACTTATGTTTTTATTGTGTATTTAAGAATATCGGAAATATAATCGCACAATTTTAGGTATTATGGCCATTCATTTTTTAGACCTTTCTGCAAGTGTTTTTCGTCTCAATGATCAATTCGATGACCGCCAGTCTTTACGTGATCATTCAGTACAACGAACCCCAACAATGGATGATCACTCTCGCGGAATTTTCCTGGTAAACGAATGAGAACAATTCTGACAATTCCACACTCACTTTTAATATATTTATATTTGTTTTCAGGTTGCACATCCATGGTAATTTTTATGAATGAATTTTCTGAAATATTTTATCCCAAGGTTTTCCGCCGGTCATTTATTTGGCACTTAACAAAACCATGCGCACGGATTGTCGCTTACTGTACATGAAGGTGTTCAAACGCCACCGTATTGGGCACATCGACGGCGTTACCATACTTCGGTCAGATTTGAACCCAACAACAAACAGTGCTCCCCGCGCCAGCTAATTGATTCAAATTATGGAAGTGTTCGGAATTTTCGTCAGTGACTGACATTTATTTAAATTGATAGCGAACTTTTTGACAGTGTTATAAAAGAGAAAAAGGAAAAAATTGGAATGGAAGTGATGGGAGAAAGAGGAGCGGCGGGAAGGGAAAACAAAAATATGGCACGGAATGCCCTCCGGGCCCAATGTCGGAATCGCTTCGCGCTTCATCAGATAAACCTCTTTCAAAGTCCGCTTTGCAGACAGTGTCCCAAGTGCACTGATTACAGTATTTTCTTTCATTGATTGCTTATCCGACCCAACTTTTGAGTGACAACATTCACATTACTTAGAATATCATTTTTGTGGATAATTTGTTTAGTAAATGTTGAAAAAAATTATTTGACGCTTTCTTTCGAACCTCGAAATTATGCTCTTCAAAAATTAAACTTATGTAGTTATTGTGAGTATTTTTTTGATTTTAAAAAAGCATGCACTTTATTGAACTTTTATTCATAAAATCAAAATTTAAATTATCACTGATTAAGGCAGGTGTCTTTCTCAATTATATTGTTGCTCTCATTTCCTAATTCGGTGCTTTTCCTATTAATGACTTGATAATAGTTTTGTTCAAAATGCTTCTTTGCTGCTTCTTGTCCATTCTTATGCATGCAAATATTGTTGGACAGCTGTTATTTAAAATGTTCACATGCCGCCCCTAATTGACTATTGCTTTTTGTGAATATATTTAATAATATTAGCATTTTATTATCATTTATTTATTATGCACTCACTTCTCAATGTGTGTGTCCTGGCAGAAGACGACGAAAGTGCCATTGGCGAGGCTGCTAATTGGCATTTAACCAACCAACAATATGTGTGGTTGGTGGTTGATTAATTCATTCCCTTGGGCATCAATCAAATTCCTAATTGGTTCCCATTTTTGTTTTTCCCCAATCTCTGCTTTATGTCCACCAGTTTCAGAATTTGAAGGACTTTTAAACCCATAAAAGTGAGGATACCATGGAGATGTTCTTCTTCCGCCATGCCGAGTACGAACGGCTGTACAATTGCACCGGGTTGGACATTGACTCCGTCCCATTGGAGCATCGACAACGGCAATTTGTGCCGGAGTCAATCATTATTTGCGTGTTATGTGCCATTTACTATGTAATTAGCGGAACAAATATTTGAAATCCAAAATCTCCATAAATTGCCAAAGGTTTTGTATGTGCCGTGCATGTATTCCATTTGGAAACATTCGCATGACAACTCCTGCTACAAGTTGCTGTTGTTCATTGGCATCACTGATTTGGCCAACTTGTGGATCCTCGGCTTTTTCAGCGGATGGCTTAACCTGCGCGGCGATGTTTTCTGCTCCCATCCGACACTGATCTATTTGATGGGAGTTGCAGTGTTATGTTAGAACACTTTAAAAGTGGCATTTATTTTTGCATAATTTTCAGCTCTTTGGGTTGCTGAAAGCTCTGCTGATTTGGTCATAATTTCCTAAAATACCAACAATTAAAATCTGTTTTTTTTTTTGTCATTAATTATCTCTGTAAAAGGTTTTGGCATTCAATCGCTGTTTGGACCTCGGCTCGCCCCGTTTCTCGCGCATTTTATTCTCCGGCCGTCGCACGTCCCTTTGGCTGTTCGCCTGCTTTTTGAATGCTCTCTACTGGGCTTCCTTCACCAAACCCGTCGTGTACAGCAGCGTGTTCTTCGGCTGGTTCTTCTACCCTTTTGTCGGTTACCGTACCGACGACAAACACGAGGTGATCAGAGAGCAAGACTGATCAGAAAGAATACTGTCACATTTCGATCATACTGAAAGGGGCTTATTGCTTAATTCGAGATTTGATGGTTGGCTAACCATCATTGTGTATTCCTTTCTCATTCGCATTGTTTGAAAAAACATTTAATTTTCAGTTTGAAGTCCGCCTGCACACTGTGCACGACATTATGGTGGCCGTTCTTAGCCCGATCATTTATCTGATCTTCGCCACAAAACTTTTTCTCGACATTCGAAATAAGCGCCAACAGTTTGGCGTTTTTGTCTCAGAATTGAGCGCGGCGCAAAAAAGGGTAATTTTCTCTTTTGCACATTGAATTAACGGTCTCCGGTACTTTCGACAGTAATTAATTCGACAGTAAAAAATTCGACAGTGAGTAATTTCGACAGTAAACGAAATTTGAAGGCCACTAATTTAACATTGCAATAAATTGTTTTAAAATATTCTCATACGAGTGAATTACATGCGAGTTATTTATTTCTAATTTAAAATTTGATAAAGCAATATTTTGAGTGACGATCCGCTCTTTAAAATCTTCTTGACCTTATCTCGATGTTCCCGGGTCAACTACCAGCTAATTGTAAACCAAGAATGCAAACTTGCAAAGGGCATCTCATTCTTTCCAAAAATAATTTACAAGCTGGTACGCCTTTATTATATTCGGCATATCACTATGCAATATTTACTAGAGAGTGGAACCGTAGCGGATCAGGCCCCGTACTTTGCAGGATCTATGGTACAGGTACGGCTCTCGAAAAATCAATACTGGCCCGTACCCGTACTTTTGCCCGGATCCGGTACGGGTGCTTCCCCAGAGTACGGGTACGGGTATGGCTTTTGATTTTCGGGTTTTCCGCTCTATTATTTACTAAGCTGTGCTTACCATTTAAGAGTCGAATGATAAATGATTATTAGTAGTCTAGGTTTTTGGACTTCCAAATACAATTAAATTTATTTACGAGCTGTCGAAATTACATGGCACCGAACCTATGCATTTATTTGTCGCATTTAAATTGCCTTTGTTCACATTTTGTACGCTTAACAATGAATGTTTTAGTCCTTTCTCCAAGTGTTTTTAATCTCACTGCTCAACACCACCGGCTGCTCCATTTACGTTTACATGCAATACACTGAAGTATCTTAATGGATGATAACTGTCGCCGAATTTGCTTGGTAAATATGCAAAAGTGGCAAAACTCATTCAGTTAGCTAAATAATAAATAATGCACAATTTCCCCCTGAATTTATAGGTTCCACATTCACGGTTATAAATAATATTAATATTTAAATTAATTTTAATTAAATTACAAAAAGGTTTTCCGCCAGTCATTTATTTCGCACTTAATAAAACGATGCGCGGCGATGCCGCATGTTATATATGAAATTGTTCGAACGCCACCGTATTGGGCACATCGGCGGCGTTACCATACTACGACCAAACGAAACTTCTCAGAGAGTGACTTCTGCTGCGAACGAAAGAAATTACAACAGTTAACTGTGAAGAGCCGCTGATGAAAGTCTATTGGCAAAATTGGAGAACAAATCAATCATTCATTGTCAGACAGCTCAAAGTTATGTCAAATGAACACTAATTCATTCAATTAATTAGGTAGGCAACTGGGTACTTATGTCGTTTACAGACCATAAAAGTTTTTAAGTCATAAAAACACATTTATAGCGGGTTCTCGGGGGCGCTGATCACGAATACAACATCCATTTCGCCCAATTTCGAACCCCGTACCCAAATACGAACAAAAGTCGAAAATTCAAATATTTATAAATAATATGTTTAACAGCAGAAAAATAAAAACAGTATCAAACAATAAAATGTGTTTGATGACTTTAAAATTATTTTTTTTTTATGGTCTGTAAACGGCATAAGTACCGGCAACTGTATTTAGAGGATATAACCCTGCCAAAATGAACACACAACCTCCCATATACAGGGATGTCCTTGACAAAACACAAAAACACGGCAAACCAGTTGGAAAACCCGGCAAAAATTTTCAAAAACCCAGCAATTTTTTAGGCCAAATTTTCACTGTAAAAACGTCAAAAAATTTAAACAGCTTATTTATCACCGCTTTTTTACCTGTTTGAGCAAATTTGGCTTTGAAAAAAAGTAATTATGAGCATTGGGGCGGTAGATTTAAATTGAATTTAATTGAAATGAGTAAATTATTTCAATTTTGGAGGTTAAAGACAAAAAACCAAGTTTTTGGGTATGTGAGGATGCGTTCGGTGCCGAAAAATAGTGACATTTAAAGGCAAAAATTTAAAAATTTGTTAAATTTTAGCGATGATTAATAAAATTCAAATAAATGAGTGGAAAACTGGAAACCCGGCAAAAAACCCAAACCCGGCACGGACCCCCAAAACCCGGCAAATGCCGGGTTTCCAGGGCAAAATAACACCCCTGCCCATATAACCCTCTCCAAAATATACCCACACTCCTTCTTCCTATATGCGGACCCACACTTCCTCCCATATCCCTTCCAGAAATCGATTAAGTTTCAAAAACATGAGAATTTATAGAACTAAAAAATGGACAAGTGCGATGAAACAAGATACGATAAACAATTCATCTATTACAAAAATTTCGTCAACGATTTGGGAGTGAAATTATTGGTAATAAAATTAAGGGGAATGGACCCATTCGATCGTTCATTCATTCGCTTGTTTATGAAGCCAATAAAAGGTAATAAGTGATGGCAACAATTACAGCGAAGAGCAGCGCGTATATCAGCATTTCCATTGGGCTGTTCCTGAAGAAAGGTTGTAGCATGAGTGATAATTTGCGGATTAACAATAAATTACTTTAAATTACAGGTTATAATGGGTTGTCCCCTTCTTTTAAAGGCAGATTCGGAAAAAGCAGCTCAGATAACCCTAGACCTATGTCTGGGTTCAAAAAACAAGTTGCTTTTTTGCCCTGTCACCATTAGCAATACATGAGCTTTCGAATTTCTTCGATTTGAGTCTCATTTCAAATCCAATAACTTCTCTCAAGACCGTGAAAAACGTGATATTGTGCATAAAGCGTGAAAATAGATAGGATAATAGGTTTAGAAAATAAAATGCAATAACAAAGCGCAAAATAATGTATACGAAAACGCTATGGTGGAATAATACAAAATTTATTTTTTTGTATCCGAAAAGAAGACGATATCAGACTTAAATTTTGTTATCTACTCCTTCAAAATCTTTTAATTAAATTATCAGTAATAG
Source organism: Heterodera carotae (assembly GCA_024500135.1). Lineage (NCBI taxonomy): Eukaryota > Metazoa > Nematoda > Chromadorea > Rhabditida > Heteroderidae > Heterodera > Heterodera carotae. The sequence continues at coordinate 5,361 of JAKKIK010000657.1, read as the reverse complement.
TCTAGTTCGTTCCCCTTTTTGACACAAATCAACAAAAATCTACGAATTTGCAAGTGCACAAAAGCAAAACCAAGAGTGCATGTTTCATGCGTTTTTAGGTATTTTAACAAAAACGATTTTTGAGTTTTCGATTGCGAATTCGTATCCGGGATTCGAACCTGGACCCTAAAAACCCATAGAAGGATGTTTTTACGACTTAATAAAACTTGGAAGCTTCTTTTTCAAAAATGGTAGAACAAACTAGACTATACAAATTACCAATTATGAATTTTGTGATTAGTAAATTCAAACCTTTGGTCCGCCTTTTCTGTTTGGTCCGTCCTTTTGTCTGCGCCCGTATCCTTTTTGTCGTAACTGTACTTCCAATGTTCGGACTAAATTTCATGTAAACTTTTTGACAAAATTTCTCTCAAACGTTTCCTTACCTCGTCTAATTCTCCGACCAAAAAGTCCTCTTTCATTTGACGAGCATCCGTCGAATGCCCTAAAAATAGACACCAAATCAAATTATTTCAATTTGCTTTTATTCCTCTATGTGCAACTTACCGATGTCCTCAAATGCTTCGGTCCGGTCTTCGCCCGCCTTTTCCATCAAAACTTCCATTCCGCCGGGATGCTCGTCCAAAAATTTGGTCACATCATAAACCTTAACATTTGTAAGAATTAACAGAGCAAAATAAAAGTCGGTTTATAGGCACTTGTTCGGTTTAGATCCTCCCTTATTATTAAATTTTTTTTAACATAATCTCTTGTACAATATAAAATGCATAGGAAATCAATCAAAAGACTAGTTTTCTCTTGACTACATATTTCCCCGCCCATTGGTAGAAAATTTTTTTATTTTTTCATTTCGGGGGGGGGGGGGGACTCGACCCTTTACAGTCCCAGATATCGTCTGACCAGAATTTCAAATTCTAAGTTCTGAAACAGTGAACACATTAATACGGCACACGAAATTACTAGTATTCCCACGCCATAAAAGCAAATTGTCAGCCCAACTTTGTTGCCAATGATTATCCATGCATCGCTGCTGTTATTGTGTTCAGAAACTTCAGCACGTGTCAATTTTCGGCCGCCAGTCATCGTTGGGCTTGAAATTGCTAAAACGAAAAAAGGATTTGACGGATCAAAAAATAAATTATGAAGTCCCTATTGCAGAGAAGAATGGTAGTGCCTGAGGTTAAACTAGTAATAGAAAAAATTTTAAAGGAAGCGTACCTTCACTATACCGCTGAAATTCGGCGAAATGACGGAATGAAATGGAGGGAATAAAGGGTGAAGAAGTGGAAGGAAGAGGAGATAATGAGCGCGATAACAGCGAAACAATCGGTCGATACAACGGAAACATCAATATTAAGTGGAGTAGAGAGAGAGGGCTGAGGAGGAAATTACGATCGAATCGAATAAGTGGACGGACGGACGGTCGGTGGGGTGACCAAAAACAGCGAGAAAGGAAGAAAGAATAGTCTAATTTGGATGATTACGCGAGGAGAGGAGCGGACAAATTCTGATTAGGAGAACCAAAAGTTATGGGGAAGGTTAAGTGGAGGGAGGGAAGTGGACAAAAACGGAGGACAGAAAAGAGAAGATGGAGGACATAAAATTAAATGAGTTGGAGCATGGATGGAAAGGAAGAAAAAAACGAAACTACTTCATACAACTGAAACAAACAGTCATTAGAAAAAAACTTTTTTTTTTGTGTTTTATTCGCTTACTGTGGCGATATTTTGTACAATTCTGTTTTGTTTGTATGGATGAAAAGAAGAGAAAGAGAACAAATTTGTTCAAATTTTTAATGATTTCAGAGTAAAATATTTTTCAAAATGTCCCGAATGGTTGTCTCCTATTTTCGTCAGTATTCGCTGAAGGATTGGCGCAAATATTTCATGTCCACCCATTTTTGGGGCCCAGTAGCTAATTGGGGCCTTCCCCTTGCGGCGATCGCTGACTTCCGAAAAGTTTTGTTCGCATTTCTATATTTTAAAAACCCTCTAATTTAGGATCCTGAGCTGGTAACTTTCGATCGAAGTCGAAGAAAATGTATAAAATTTTGAACCTAATTTAAAGATCAGCGGACCTATGTCATGCGCACTGGCAATATATTCATCCGTTTTCATGCGATTTGCCTGGCAAGTTCAGGTGAACCGAAGTGAATTAATTTACATGACCGAACAATCAAATTTAGCCACGGAATATGTTACTTTTTGCCTGTCACATGACAAATTTTGTTGCTCAACAAATTCAGGTTTTTATTTGATAAAATAATAAGTGGAATAAATAAGCCAATTTTCGTGATTAAAATTTTATGTAACTAAAAATAGACAAAAGCTTAACATTTCAAGCAATCATTTGTAATATTGAAACTGATATGTAACCCCTTTTCGAAAATTTAAAAACACGTTTCTCCTGGCGGTCATACTGCACAATTACGGTTTCTTCGAAGGTACTTTTATGTTTTATGTCCCAAATTCTCAATTTAAAAGGGTCGGTAATATTTTGGTACTTAGTAATAGTTTGGTTGTCCCCCCATTTTTGAAAAAAAAAATCAAGTTTTAAAAAGCCATAAAAACAAGTTTCTAGGGGTTTTCAGGGTCGCTGTTCACGAATCCGACATTCATTTCGCATAATACCGAACCCCGAACCCGAATTCGAACCAAAAGCCGAAAATCAAAAAAATTTTCAAAAGCCTAAGACAAGTGAAATTGTCCCTAATGGTTGTTGTTTCCATGTATTTGAAGTAATTCGTACGTTTGAATGGACGACACCCAACTCGTTTCAGGCCAACTCGTTTTTTACCCAACTCGTTTTTGACCCGACTCGTTTTTATTATCCCAACTCGTTTTTATTATCCCAACTCGTTTTTATTACCCCAACTCGTTTTTTACCTAAAATGTCAAATTTCGCAGATTTTTTCGTGAAAATAAAATAAATTCAGCTTTATTTGCTTCTATGCAGCTCTGATTTGCTGTTTTCTTCGAAAAAGCACACCATAATTACAATTTTAAAAATTAAAAAACGAGTTGGGTTAGTAAAAACGAGTTGGACTTAGTAAAAGAAAAATCTAGTTAGCAAAAACGAGTCGGGCAAACTAAGAAAACTAATTTTTTTTTGCGTAATTGACTTGCGATGCGTTTTTGCATAATATTTTTCTACAAATCTATAAGAATACACTTAAACTTGTTGGGTTTTCACGAAAAAATATGCGAACTTTGACATTTTAGGTAAAAAAACGAGTTGGGGTAATAAAAACGAGTTGGGATAATAAAAACGAGTCGGGTCAAAAACGAGTTGGGTAAAAAACGAGTTGGCCTGAAACGAGTTGGGTATTTACCGTTTGAATGATTTGAGACAAAAAATAATTTTGAGTTTTTTTTTTGGTTTTCGACTTTGGTTCGAATTCGGGTTCGGTATTGTGCGAAATGAATGTCGGATTCGTGAACAGCGACCCTGAAACCCCCTAGAAACTTGTTTTTATGGCTTTTTAAAACTTGAAATTTTTTTTCAAAAATGGGGGGGGGGCATAACCAAACTACCAATATTTTTCGAAGAAACCAAATTGTGCTGTATTACCTCCTGGCCACCATGAATGGATCTGTTTGATCTATTTACAAGCCCGGATATAAAATTCAATCGATTGTATTACTAAAAATTACTCAATATTTCATCCAGGCCCGCATCCAGGGGGGGACCGAAAATTTTTTCTGGATAAGGGCTTATCGCATCAATAACTAAAATACACGAAAATTGCAGCCTTTTCATGCATATTGAGTGATTTACTTATAAAAACAATTTTAGGGTTTTTTAAAAGGAAGGCTACAATCTTTAGTACATATAATCAAACTTTTTTTGCAGATCGTTCGTTTCTCCAATTACCATTATCTTCATTTATATACGGATCTCGCCGACAAAAGGGTGAAGAATTTGTGAGGGACAAACAGAATATAGACAACTTTATCATTTAGCAACATGTTGGTATTGTAGGGTTGGTCCTATTTGGTCAATTTTTTCTGGTCACATAACAAACGCATTCATTTCGTCTAACTCTGAATCGGGTACCCTATTAAGAACCGAACCCTACTAATAATATTAAATTTGTTTTGTTTAGCATTTATTTATTATCTGACAAATAGAAAAGTTGAAAAGGTTCATATTTTCGCACGCAGACACCAAGGTTTTTCTAATGTTTTTTATTTATTTTTTATTAATTTATTTTAAAATGAATACATTCGTAAATTAGCCTTCCCTATGGCAAACAATGCATTTTTTTCTTTTTTATCCGTCCTCCACTTCACCACTTTGTTGGTAGTGACTTCGTTTCGTCCACCGTTTTATTCGCTTCCACCGAAGCCCGGCCCTGAAAATGGAAACGTCGTTGCCTGTCTACCTGTTAACAAATAAGTGTCTTCCCACCCCCCTTCAACCGTCTAACACACTTTTTCTGTTCCATGTTGTCCGCCTTTTTTATCTTTCTCTTTTTTGACCACAGAACGGGTGACGAGTCGACCTTCAAACGTCCTAAAATAAATTTATTCAGTAAAGATGAACAGCAAGAATAAATGCATTTGTCCCATACCCTTTAGTTTGGTCACTCCCTCCCTTTGTAATTGATTCAGTTCATCTATTTGTTCTATCAAAGTTTCCATTTCTAAAACTAATAGTGTATTAATGTTTAGTGCTTAAAATGCTCCAATTATTCTCCCTTATCCCTTTTTTTACCTCCGATATTTCTAGCCAGTTGATTTATGGTCTCCTGAATTTTGTCATTGAGGAAATATCATTAAAAGCTAAAAGAAAGAAAAACCTTTTCTCCAACTTGTCGCAACTGCGCGAACGGAGAACGAAGTGAATTCTCTGTTGATTTTGAACTGAAATAACGGCCTAAACATCAAAAAAATATATTATTATTCTTCCGTTTTATTTTACCTTCAAAAACTGTGTACTTTCCCTTCTCGGATATATTTGACTGAATTTCGTCAATTAGTTTATTTGTGAAATATGCCCTCACCTTAACAATGTTGAGGTATTCATTTAACACATTGTGCTCGCGTATAATTGCTTTTTTTGTTGCACGAATTCGCATTAATCGATTGTACCGATTGAAGCGGGCATAAATTATTTCTGAAACTGTCTCAAGTAAACGGACTGACAAGGGAACCACACGAACTGTAAGTCGGAAAATGCATATGTGTGATACCATTCGATAGAGCAGGGCCGACTTCTTGTGTGAATTTTTAATTATACGGGCCCATATTCATAAACCAAAAAGTTACAGGGCCTCAAAAATCGAAAATTTGGCGCCTGAGGCTGCAGGGGGGTGAAGGGAAAGTAGCAGTGAAAATGTGTCCAGGTGGGTTAAAAACA
>JAKKIK010000656.1:0-25782 GCA_024500135.1 Heterodera carotae | reverse complement strand
CTTGGTCCGGAAACGGCGGTCCGGAAACGGCGGTCCGGAAACGGCGGTCCGGAAACGGCGGTCCGGAAACGGCGGTCCGGAAACGTACCATACCGTCCATTTTACATAAAAAAGAAGATTAATAAAAACTAAACCATTTTTAAATATAATTAAACCGAAGTCTATGGTTCATTTACAAATCTTAGTGAAAATTTTAATAAATTATATGAATGCCAGGCTTAAGAAATTATACCTTAGTGTTTTGCGACAGAAATAACCAAATTAAGGACAATAGAATTATTTACAAAATGATTAATTTAACGATAATAAATTTTAAATATTTAAAGCAAAACTTACATAATCCTATATATAATTGGAGAATGTATGTCTGTCCGGCTTTGTAAGGGATTTGAATTGGCGGGTGTTGAGATCGTTGTGAAAAAAGATGAAAAGAGTAGAAGTGAAAGAAAAAGGAAGAGAAATAGTGAGGTAGGGAAAAGAGAGTTAGAGAAGGAAGCAAAGGGATAGTGTGAATGTTAGAGAAAAAGAGACATAAGAGAAGATTTTTTCCTGCTAGACGCGTGCGGGGGGAGGGAACAATCCCTGCATAGACGCGTGCGTGCCTGCGTTGGGTGTGGGGGGCAGACACAGATAAGAAAGAGAGAGAGAGAGAGTGAATGGAAAAAAGGAAGGAGCAATGGAAGAGATAAATTTCAGGATGAGCGCGGGGTGGGTGTGTCTGCGCGTGTGGCTGTAGAGGCATAGACAGGGAAAAGTGAGAAAGAGGGAGTTAAAAAGTTCATAGGAAAGAAAGTAAAAAAACATAGAAAAAAGAAATAGTGTGTTTTTTTATTTCCTCTCAATTCAATTTGTCCCTATTAGTAATTTTCTTTTATTTAATCATTAAATTCTATGTTATAGAAAAACAAGGAAAAGGAGAAGGAAATGCGCAAAAGAAAGTGAGAGAACGAAAGGAAGTAAAGAATGAGAAAAGAGAAAGGAAAGCAAAGAAAGAGAAAGAAAAATGAAATTAAGAAAAGGAGAAAGAGAAGGGAACAAGAAAAGGAGTGTGATTTTACCTGGAAAACCGGCATTTGCCCGGTTTTGGGGGTCCGTGCCCGGTTTTTGAAGTTGCCCAGTTTTTGCCCGGTTTCTGAGTTTTTTGCCTGATTTTCCCGGGATTCCTTTCTTCCACGTTTTTTAACAAAATTTTCTATTTTCGCCTTATTTGCCTTAAAATGTCACTTTTTTCAAAAAATTTCCTGGCGGCGCCTATCAGCACCGCCGCGCCGCACCCCTCCATACCCAAAAATTTGGTTTTTTCTTTTTAACCTCCAAAATTAAAACTGTCAAATTCAATTCAAATCTTTTGTGGTCCAATGCTCATAGTTACTTTTTTTATTGACAAATTTGCTCAACAAGTGTAACGTTGTGATAATATGCTGTTTAAATGTCTTCAGAGGTTATTTTACATTGAATTATTGGCTAAAGAATATGCCCTGCTTTTGACTTTTGCCAAGGACACCCCTGAACAAGAAAGAAAAATATATTCGGTCTTCGGCCTCAGCTTTGGCATTCGAGAAGGAAGCGAGATGAGCTAAGAGAAAAGATAAGGAATTGAGAAGGGAAAAGAAAGAAGGATGAAAATAAGTAAGAGAAGGAGAAAGAGAGAGAAAACAAGAAGTATGAAAATGAGCAAAGAAAAAAAGAGAGAGAATAGAAAGGAAAGAAAAGAAAGTGAAAATTTTAGGCCTTAGCTTCGGTCTCATCAAGAGAAAGAAAGAGTTCTTGCGCTAAGGTGTCGCTGAGTTCAAGAACAGCAGGAAGTCTTGAGAACCTACAACCAATTGGTAACTCGAGTATTTGTTATTCTCTGTTTTTAATTTTTACATTCGGATCAGTCGGCATTTGGATCGGAAGCGGAACTTTGAGAACTTTTTTCCTTTCTCTTAATACTTTCCAATACTTTCCAATCTCTCCCACTCGCACTCATTTAATCAGCCTTATTTTTTCTCTCCCTTTGATATAATTTAATGTGTTTTAATGTTATCAGTTATATCCTATCAGAAATACGCAGGATTCTCAGGAAATTTACATGCTTGCTATCTCTCTCACTCTCTCTACTTTTTCCACAGAAGAGGAGGATTGTGAGGAAATATTGAGAGAGATAGACCGAGTAAGCAGAAAGGAGAGTGGAGAATAGAGATAAAAAGAGAAAAAGAGAAAAGAAAAGAGGTAGAGAAAAAAGAAAGAAATTAAGAGGATAAATGGAACAGAGGAGAGGAGAGAGAAAGGAATGAATGAAAACAAAGAGTGATAACCCATTTCCACTTACTTGAGTATTCGAAGGCCCAAAGCGTTTAAAAAATTTGAATAAGCTGAAGTTAGGCGATAAACAACTCAAAAATGTAAAGCCAAGCAAATAAAGTTAAAGTTAAATCTATGTTTTTTCGTAATTTACATACAAAGTAACATTTTTATTTGCTTATTCAAAGCTTTAAACGGATAGAGAGGCTTTCCAAAATTGATTTGAGTATTGACCGTTAGGTATTTTGACCGTTTTTGACTTAGTAGGTGGGTTGACTGTTTTTAGCTTAGTAGGTGAGTTGACCATTTGGTGAGTTGACCGGTAGCCGTCACCAAGATGTTGAAGAACATTTTTTTGTATTCAAAGTTATGCTGTATTTAAATCAATGAAAAAACTTTTGTACTAGCGTAAAAAGCGCGAGCGAAGCGAGCGCGTTTACGCTAGTAATATATAAGAAAGTAAAAAGTGTTATGTCAACCCAAGAAATGTGCTAACAAATTATCGATTGATGCAATGGTAATATTGGAGCTAACACAAAAAATAAAGATATGGACTATCTACCGTATACCCAATAAAATAAAATTTAATTCACCGAGAAAATTTCGTACAATACAACATATACAGTACACAGTCATGATGCAGGAAAAAACAGAATAGAAATTATAACAAACAATAATTTTTGTTATTCGAATATTAAAAAAAAGGCCTACACTATGACGAAACCTTTTACACCCGCCACTAAACATCGGCAATAACCTCATCAAATTTACCAAAAAGGCAATTTTAACTAACTAGATAACACAAAAAGAACAACTAGGCTTTGATTTAAATAATAAAAACAAATAAAAAGCTATATAAACTGAAATAGAAAAATTAGTAATTAATTAACTTACAAACATTATAATGATTCTAGAAAGCAATAAAAACCCCAAATCGTGCAGATCTTAAAGCAATTTTCTAATTCACCTTTCCTTCAGGAATTTTAAATCATTATAAACAAAGAAAGATCATTAGAGATAAAATTTAGAGATTCAGTTCCATTTTTGAAAACCAGGATGTCATATACGGATGTTCTTCTCGATTTCTCACACAACTTTTTCATCTTTTCACTTCAGTAAATAACAAATCTTAAAGCCAATCACCAGTATTCGGCATTTAAAAAAACAATTAAGAGAATTATAAGTGCGTTTTTTGTTTCAAATATTTTAACAGATATAAGAAAATGATGACTTTATTTCAGCAAGGAATAAAACAGAAAAATAATAGCAAAAATCTCTTCTCCATTAATACAAGTTTTTTTGTACAATATCGACAGCCCAAGTTACGACGAAGACATTGAGTGCAGCAATAAACTCTTCAAATTTACCAAAAAGGCAATGGTCAGGCCCACAAAGAAAGTTATGGCGTTATGCATTTCAGCGAGATTTATATAAAATTAACTAACATTAAAAAATATACTCCCAAATATTAAATTTACTAAATATAATAATAAAGAATTTTCTAAATGATTAAATCAAAAATTTTTCCATAATAAATAAAACTAATTTTCAATTCACGGCAACTAATTTTTAAATTTGATATACCTAAGTTAGTAAAAGAAATAAATTAAACAAAAGATTAAAAGTTATTTTAGCTTGATGTTGGATTCTGGAAGCATGGACTAAAAAAGATGAAAAGTTGTTACTAAAAAATACTGCCTACGAGAACGTTTTTAAAATAAAATTAAACAAAATATTATAAATTATTTCCTTCATATTCAAATAGAACTTTGCCAAGAGTCTCTAATAACCAATTAATTTTTAAATTTATTCATTGATTTTAACAAAAACCAAAATTGTAATGCCAAAGATTGACATATTAAATGGAATTAGCTTTAAAATTATGCTAAGCAATTTTGTAATTATTGAATTATTAAATCTTAGGCTGGACAACATGCATATTTGATCTAAAAAACATGGGAATTAAAGCCCACTATTAATTTTTAAAATTAATCTAACAACTTCAAAATTAAACAATAATACTGAGCAATATCCCAATAAATTTATAAATATCTTATCAGTAATGAAAATTTTTTAAAACATATCTTATGAATAGAACAATTTTAAAATAAATATCTATGCATTTAAACAAATAATATTCGATAATGTGTGCACAGAAGGCGTATTGTTTGGCAAGTCAGTGCAGAAGGAAATCAAATAAACCACGTAAGAGAATAACAATTAAATAATAAAAGACTATAAAATTATTTGGAAAATAATATATTTTGATAAACTGAACAAAGAACAGGCAAGAATAGTTGTACGCATTCAAAGGCGTAGAGGGCATTAAAAAATTATATTTTACATTGTGGCAAAACTCGGAGTTGGTGGACAGATAAAGAGAACTCAATATAAAATTTTATTGATTTTTGTAATTAATATTCTGATTGGATTTTTTTTCTTTTGTTCATCACAATAAAAAAATGACCAATTCAACTCGAATGATTGTTTTCTTTTATAACCTTGGCATTTCAAGAAGAGCAGAACCTTATGTCAAATTTTGCTATGAAGGAAGTCAACCGTAGATAGCATTTGTTAAATAAAAAATTTTAAGTACAATTTATTACAATCTCAGGAAAACATGCAATCGAAATAACTGAAAATGGTATTATTAAATATTAACAAAAAAAATTAAAAAACATCTATAAATGAAAACAAATATGAAAAACTAACTGCCACGGTAAAGACACAAATAAATGAATAATAAAAAGATGAATTCTACTAAATCTTTGTAATAAAAATGAAAATAATTTTAGCCTTAGTCTAAGAAATATGGTAAAAAGTTTGAAATGTGGCTTTTTCAGGAATCGAAGCAAGGTTTTAAAAAAAGAAAAACAAAAAAGATTTAAACTTCCTTTAAATATACCCAAAAAAATTAACTAGAAACTAATACATCTAGTAGCAATATGATAAAATTCAAAAATTCATTCACCAAAGCTTTTTTAAAAAATCAGGAAAAACCTTCAAAATGTTGATTATTTTCGTTAGCAGTTTTACCAAAAATTTCTTTCACTTTTATAGGCTAAAAAATGTTTTGAAATGGTAAAATAGGCATTTTAATAAAAAACAATTTCAATTTTTACGCGAATTTGCAATTGAAATTGGTAATAATCAAGAGAAGAATTATTAAATATTATTTGCTAGAAGTAACTATATTAAATCGTAAATGGAAGAGAAAATGGGTATATAAACGAAGGAAAATCGAGAAAAACTCAAACAAATAAAATTAATTTGAAACAAAATTAAAATGTAAATTGCTTATTAATTAAAATGTAATGATAACTAAATCGTGCATATACTCACCATTCTTTTAACTCGTATTATTGAAATATTTAGAAAATAAAAAAATCTTATTTCTTAAAATAAAATTTCATTCTAAGTCATACCTCCATGTAGAAATAACCAAAAAAATATTTTGGAAATGTTTAAGGGCATGGTTTTGGATCGACACAGATCACCAGACAAGTCGATGTAAGGGATTCGAATAATGAAACCTTAAAACTAAGACGATATTTAGTCACTTTAACATGATTCGGCTTAATATATATAATAGCTTGTGGAATAAGGAATGAACGGTCAGTGAAAATTACATAAAACCTACTAAAAGAAATTACAGGATGCAATTTTAATAATGAATAATATTAATATGAGATTAAAAATTTATACCAATATTATTAAAAATTATAAAATAAACATTTACATTAACAACTATCTCATCTTTAAAGATAATTTACAATTAAAAGATGTCAAAATAAAAGAAAATTCGTAATATATTTTGCTAAAAGCAATTAATAAAATGGAAAAGAAAATAGTTTATAGAAAAAAAATGAAAATAGAATAGTATCATATATCTTTAAAAATTGAAGGACTGTCTAAACTCAAATAAATTAATGTTTTTCAAACAAATAAAGTATTTACCATAATTTTAATTCATAAATGAGTGCAGTTTTTTGAAAAGTAAAAAATCAAATTCTTTAGATAAATTTATGCGTTACGGTTTTTAGTCGACTAGACAAGTCGATGTAATGCTTATGGCCAAATTTATTGGGTAGGTAAAAACACATTTTTGGCCATAATTTCGGTATCATTGAAGCTACACAAATGATTGATATGTTAAAAAATAGAGCTTTTAAAACTTATTTGACGGTTCTATGTCGGCAGAAATTCGGTCATAAAAAAAATGTTTTCTTAACAAATACTGTTTTGGCCAATTCCCCAGTGTATCTGAAAGTCATAGTTGGGTGTTTCGGACATCGTTACGTAAATTAATTTTAACCCATTTACCGACCCATGCAAAATTGGCCAAATCTCCAAGAATATTAGACTAAACCATTTATTTTATTTATTATCATTAGATAGAGGAGTCTTTCAGCTCAAAATGATACCAAAATTATATTTATATTCTTTTAAAATTCATTTTTAAAAAGGTTTAAAGACATAGAAACAAAACGACAAAACTTAGCAGACAATCCACTATTATAAATACCTTTATTATTAATATATCTACATCGAAGAAACGTGTGATATCTACTTTGAAAATTAATTAGATTGATTAAATTAAAAAATGCTAAAAATTTATTCCTTTTTAACTAAATAAAAATTTAAAAATCTATTTCATCAAAATCTGTAAAACATTTAGAATGGAAAAAAATAAACGTTAAATTACCTTTTCCTAACTGACAGTGAAATTTGCAGCCATAAATTCCAATGCATGCCTCTTTCTACCTCTGTGGAAAAAATATCTTCCATAAAAACTAAAAATACAAAGTAACTAAATAATCATTACAAAACAATCAACAACAGCATTAAGTGGCACTGTTTATTAATTAAATATACTTTTTAAACTTACAAGCTTTAATAGTTAAAAATATAAGATGTTTATTCTTTTAATTAAACAAATTTAAAAATTAAAATTATGAACTTGAGCATGAGGACAAAAAAGAAAAATGAATTGATAAGTCAAAAGTTATGCTCAACTGAAGACCGAAAAGGCTGCGTTGAACACCGACTAATGTAGGAGTATCGTGTTTTCAAGTTTATAAGCAAAAATAAAGCAAATAATTGTAATAAAAATAGGGGTAAATTAAGAGGATTTTACTCAACTAATTTTAAAAGATTTTATGAAAGGATTCGTAACAATTGGCCTAAAAATAAAAATATCATTCAAAGCAACCAATAATTAAGGAATATACTTAGAATATAATTGCAAATTCTTGGTTAAAAGCAGTTTTTTCACAAAATTAACTATAAGAACATTAAAAAAATTTCCGTTTAAAATAATTAACGCTATAAATCAATTTCAAGCAAAAAAATACAAAAAATAATAATTACCGGACCAAACAAATTAACTAATAGCCCATACAACCTCTATGTATATAAATAAATGAATTAATAATATTTTACCATAATGAAAACCAAAATCAATTTATAAATATTCTGATATTTTATTTTTATGAATTATTATAATATCTGATTTTAAATAAATAGTTAAGATAAAAAACTTAATGTTTTTATTTTATGTTATATTAAAAAATCCAAATACTTGGAAGACAAATTCTTTAGTAACTAAAAGATAAAACTTTTGATTTATAATCTTAAAGAATCAACACAAATAATATTTTTTTGCTACAAATAAATCCAGAATTTAGCGCTAATACAATGTATTATTTTAATTTTGCATACGTCTTTCGACAACAGGAGTAAAACTTCATGCCATACGGGACATAGTGCATAAGATGAAGTTCATAAGAATATGTTAATTATGTGCTATTTGCAACTCCAAATTTAAAAATCATTCTAAAATAATTTCTTTTAAATTTTACAATTCAAAAGTTGTTTTAAATTTAACATAGATAGAAAAATCACAGCCTAACGACGTAACATAACCCGCATTTGGAGGTACAACATGAGAACACGACACGTATATTGATCATGTAGTCTTCAAAGTTTAAATTTAGTATGCAATATTTATATAATTTTAAATGTATAACAGTATCAAGTTTTACCAAATTTAGACAAGAATAAATATTCTGTTAATAATAATATGAAAAATATCTATCTTTTGGCTAAAATAAAAAAGATTTCCGGCCACCAAAAATGGAAGTATCGTGTATAATTAATCTCAAGTTTATAAGCAAAAATGAAGCGATTAAATGTAATAAAAATGAAGGTAAAATAAGAGAATCTTAACTCAACAAATTAAAAAAATTCCAATGATAATTAAAATAATCCTTTGGGTTAAAAGAATTTTTCACAAAAATTAAATATGTAAAAGAACACAAATAAAAATGCAAACATCTAATATGTTCTTTTTGGGTCAAAATATAAATTGTTTCGATTATATAAAAATTAGTAGTTCGGAATTAAATTATGAAGGAAAAGACAAATCATTTTTTAAAATATCTGGTAATAGTTTTTGAAAAAATTTCTTTAAATGAATTAATAATATTTTTACCATTATGAAAACCAAAATAGATAAACAATTCAAACGGACAACTAAAACATTTGATTTTTAAATAGGTTAAGATAAATAAACTTAATGTTTTTAAAATAAACGAATTAATAATTATACAAATAGCAATATTTTACATGCGTATTTTGGTATCATTTTAATCATTGCTATATTGGGTGCTATTGTAATGGTTCATTTAAATTCAATACAGAAATCTTAAGCTTCTGTCGCTGAAAATCTAAAAAAAACAATGTAAATAAATAATACTTATGAAAAAGCAATTTATTGTTTTTTCAGAAATCATAAGTTTAGGTGTTACACATTTTGAAAATACTATTATATCTTAATCTTATGAATAAATACTAAATATAGTAGTTAATAAAAAATTAATCAGTATGCAAAACCCACCATCGAACAAGATAAACATTCTATTTTCTACATACTATTTTCAACACCAAATGTTTTCGGATAAATGATCCGACAGAACGCAACATTGTGCCGCTGGACATTGAGCGCAGAATATGGATTAGCCTCGCAGCAAATTAAATCCCTACTAAACTGGATTTGTCCATATTCATTGGTGAAAAAAATTATCAAAAAAACAAAGTCTTTAAAATATTAAACCAAATGTTATATTTCAAAGCTGAACAATTTAAAATATTATTAAACAAAATCATGGAAAAATGGCATAAAAAAATAGGGAATATAATAAATAAGTTCGATTTAAAATGGGAAGCAATTCGCGAGTAATCATTAAAAATAAAGACCAGAATCATAAATAAACTATTTAAATACTTATTAATATTTACAATCTATTTATCAACAAAGAATTATTATTAATGCTTAATTAATCAACAGAAATAAATGAACTTTTATTACGATATTTACAATAATTCAAACCAAACTAAAGTATAAAGAAAAACAAGGTAACTAAACTAAACGATAGACAAACAAACAGACGATAGAAATTTCTAAGCAATTTTTTGTTCATTTAACAATTTACACCCAAAATTTATATCAATAAAACACTATCAATATATAATAATTTTTAGAAATTATATTGGAGAAGAAAAGAGATTATTTCATTGCCTTTATGCCGTGAGGGCCGCTTTACTTGCCAACGATAAAATTGCAACAACAAACTAAGGATGAAAACCAAGTAAAAAATACATAAGGATACAGGGATTTTTTAAGTTAATTTAAGAATAAGTCTTCTAAAAAACTTATATTTGCATTTAAAAAGCCAAAACGCATATTAAATCAATTCAAACCATAATCATGAAAATTAAAAATATTAAAAGCTTCATAAACCTTGTGAACAAAAATAATAGCATGGTAACTATATATTGATGTATAAATTTTTACTCATATGAAAAATTTATTTCGCAAAATGTAAATAGAAAATGTTCATGTAAAAAAGCAAGATGGCTCTTTTGTGCAATCAAAAGAGTAAAGAGGTCGGACTTCCGAGACGAAAATATGAGCTTGGCTCTAATCTAATAATTAAATAAATTTGATATGTAGATTTAAAGCCCTTTAAACTTTAAAGGCCAAAGTACGCATCAATGAGAATGCACATTTATTACAAATTGTTTAACATTCTTCTTTATTTGAATGGGGAAAATTGGATATCAAATTTTTAATTCATTCAGGTTCTAAAAACGTTACTAAACTCCAAAATTAAGAATCTTTGTCTCGGCCAAAATTATACTAATTATTTACAATTTATTTGTTTAGGTTCGTACTTATCTTTCAATGTCAGTAACATGAGAGCATAAATCAAGAATTAATAATGGCGTAAACCCAATACAAACGGCAGAAGATTATTAAATCATGAACAAAATTACCAGTTGAGAAAAAAGTTAATTAAAACAAACTTTTTTTGCTAAATAAAAGTTTACAGTAGTAAATGCTTTCCAACACACATCGAACACTTCAGGGCTAAAAACGAAACTTTTCAACACGAAAATACGTTTTTGAAATTAATAATTTCGCCTTTGAAAGTGATGAGAAGAGTTAAAACATGAAATCAAACCAAAACTCAAAAAAAATAAAAGCTTAAATGCCATTAATCATACCGACCCTAAATCAGTCAATGTCTTAATAAATCATTGATTTGATAAATATAAATTTAAGACTAAATAACTATTTTACTCCTACAAAAAGACGGGCACAATTCGGTAGAAATTAATAATGATAAACTTACAACCCATATGAGTCACTTTTTGAGTTTTAGTAATTTTATTGGTTTAATGCAAACAAATAAAAACTATAAGATGAAATACTTGTTTTTTATATTTGTTCAAATATACATGAAATTTACGTGCATATTTCCTCATAT
Source organism: Heterodera carotae (assembly GCA_024500135.1). Classification (NCBI taxonomy): domain Eukaryota; kingdom Metazoa; phylum Nematoda; class Chromadorea; order Rhabditida; family Heteroderidae; genus Heterodera; species Heterodera carotae. The sequence goes on along the minus strand of JAKKIK010000656.1, from coordinate 14,665 downwards.
TACACTAACAAACAAAATCTCCCTATAATTAAATAAAATTATTAGAAATTTTAAATAATTTATAGTAGTAAACCATCATCTATTTCAATAAGTGAAACTTCAAATTAGGACATTTAAAATAGAAGTATTATTGTGATTATTTATCAGAAATGTTGCAATTCGGCAACGAGCCCCCAAAAACGATAATAAAAGATTATTATTCATAAAACAATACTATACATACAGATACGAATGTTTCGCCATTCTAAGTTACAAAAGTTGAATTATCTTTTATCACAATCTTTAAATCAATACATTATCATAAAATTACAAAGAAATATAATTTTTTATATTTTAAAAAACAAAACATTAAAGCAATTACGGGAACAAATGAACCATTCATTTTTGAAACCAATTCTCAGTTTAAAAAAATCTAATTTCGTAAAAATAATTAAAATTATTTGTGTTTTTCTCCAAGAAGAATTAAATGGATGATTTGAGTAGCCAATGAATACTTAAAAAAGTTAAAAATAAAAAATAAAAGAAAAAATACAAAATAAAAGATAGTAAGTAACTAAAATATATGATCCTATTTTTATATGTAAACAAATCCGAGTATTTATCAAGGTCATCCGACGACATTTAGTTTTTAAATTCCCAGCTTTAAGAGTATAATTAAACATACAATTTTTTTTACTTACGAGCATAATTTAAGTCAAATCTTTTATACTAAATAAAAGTTTAATGTAATAAATGCTTTCCAAAACGCATTTGAACACTTCAGTGCTGAACACGAAATTTTCAATTCAATATACGTTTTAAAATCATTTATTTCTCCTTCAAAAGTGATGCGGCAACCGCGGCGCGTGTGGCGGAAGTAACTTTCCGCCGCGCGCTGGGCCTTATGCCCCAACCACAATCCGTGGTGGGCGAGGTTATAAATCTCTAAATTAACGCACAGCTTGTATTTTCCTACAGGACAGTTATTTTATATTGAAAAAATTTTTTATCTTACTAAATTAACAAAACAATTAAAATCAAGCCAAAAACTTTGATTATAATTTAATGCGCTTAAATTTTTTAGTTTTTTGTACCTTCATATGATCGTGTAGTATATTTTTAAAACAAAATATTTTTCATGATTAATTTCTCCATTCAACACAAACAGGAAATTATAATTTGCACATTTGACAAAAAAAAAACTGAAATTATTCCTTTGCGAGATTTATTATTTACCAGAGACAAAAACTATCAGAATTTATTAAAAAATAAATTTGAAAAGATAAAAAAAAATGCAATAACTTTCGCTGTTTCGACAGCAAATGCCCACTATGAGATTATCAGGTAACTTATCCCATATAATTTAAAGCATTAATAACAAAAATAATTAACAAGATCAACGCAACGCTTAGTAATGGTATTTTGATCAAAGAAATTTACTACGCACCTAGTATTACTGATCATTTGAATTTCAAGCTAACAATAATTATAAACGGAATTGTTCTTCTAATTTTTTAAAAATAATATTTTAAGTTAGGTAAAACATTATAATAAAAACTATAGTTTCGTATCAACTACCAAATTTAAAAAAATTTTATTTATAGCCATGACTAGAAATCTATTTGAAATAAACCAAGCCAAGCAATAGGCATTTATTCAAAGTTATATGCGAAAAGGGAATATAATGTGCTTACACTTTTATATAACATCAATTATTGTTTCCGTTTAGATGAAAAAAATTATATTAATTGTATAATTACAAACTTACAATTCAACAGAGATACATATAAATAAATAAATTAATTCATTCTTCAAAAAAGAAACAACGTAAATTACAAACTATTAAAAAATGGGAAACATATTTATCTATGGAAACTACAGCACACAAATTTTTAAATTCATTTTCTGTTTATAAGGTTATCAGCTTTAGCCACTTCGGTAAATAAAAATATTTTCTGTCATTGTGTAAAATAATGTTGCAAAATAGCTTGTTCAAATACGAATTCCGATCTCGTACGTTGTGTCTTTTAGAGAATACAAGATAGAAAAATAAAATCACACAACAGAGAATAACGAATAAATAGAACAAACCTAACAGAAATTTTTACTAATCATTAGGTAATTTAGTTCAACCAAATAAAATACTTTGTAATTATTATTCTTTACATAATATATTTTAAATTATAATACTTATTTAAGAATAACCATCTAAAGAATATATTGATAATAACCATTGATATTTAAAAAACAAAACAGACATATTAACTGTTTTTGGGAATGACACCTCTACACACTACCCAGAATGGTCAAAGTCCCATTCGTCGACCGACAAAAAATCACTTAATACCTTTGTTAAATTCCGCGCCTCTCGTTCTTAAATATAATTTGTTTTCAACACCACCACGATTTAAAATCTTGTCATTTTTGACAAAAAAGTAAAAATTATTTAAAAATAAGTTATTATTTGGCTAAAAGACAACAATAAACCGCTAAACAAATCTTTTAAAATTCCAAATTACAATAATTTATACCACTAATTGCAGGAAAAAATAAATAAAAATCATCAAAATGGAAAATATACTTGCATTTCTTTAAAAATTTTATTTATAAAAACAGCATCGTTGACGCAGACTATAACAAAATGGGTACATGTCTAAATGGCATGGTGTCATCGAATTTGTGGAGGGATTTTGTAAAATTCAAAGTTGATTTAGTTATAAAAGCTTAGTAGTTGCACTCATAATAAAACTAATTTAACTTGTCAATTTTGAGGCCAAAAATAATAAAGACTTAAAAAAATTAAAAAAGTCGTTACAAGGATTATGGAAATATTTTCATTCAGAAAATACATTGATAAACCTACAAAGAATTTCAATAAGATAAAAAAAACCATTGAAAGTGAATAAATATTATTTTTAAGTGTAAGACTAACAATTAAAAATTAAAGGTTAAACAAATATAGAATTTTATTATTAAAAAAGAAACAATTCCCAGTTAAAAAACTTCGTAAACCATATGCAAAAGCTATATGGTGTCAAAAACCAATTTTAATGATAAAGAATTAATTATAACTTTGGTATATTTTTCTGGTTTTCAGAAACTTCTTATAAAAAAGCAATAAACTTGCAAAAGTACAAGTAATAATATTTACCCTCTAAAATTAAATCTCTTGAATCAATTAAAACTTCAAATTTGAAATAAGGAGTGCCGGTCCGTTTTAATTGGAATTCGAAAAAAAAACAAAAATAAATAAAAACAGATTTTAAACATCAGTTACTTTAGTTTGGTGTACTGTATTCCTGTTAACCTAATACTTATAAAAACAAAGATCCGATGATTGAGTTTCAATTTTTAAGAAATTTTAAGTCAAGATAACTTTATGTCAAATTTAATTTTTAATTAGGCTGTTGAATTAAAATCTCCATTAATGATTAATTTCTCTCCGAAAATTAAAAAATTGTCGGAAATGACAGATCTCCGCGACGGCATTAAGACAAATTAAAGGCTTTTTAAATAATATCAAAAAAATGATTGGATGATTTCAAATTAATTATCAAAAAAATATATAAAAAGAAGAATTGACAAAGCGAATAAACGAACAATTAAACACCGCTTAAAAGAATTTTATAAATATATAAAATTGATGATAAAATATTAGCAGCAAAAATTGATAATCGCATGATGGCATAATGGCACCGAGAATAATTTAAGACGTAATTGAATAGTATTTATCAAAAAAAAATTATCCGAAAACAGAATAAGAAAAATTACAAAAATAAGAACATGTAAAATTGTGTTACTAGTTGACAATCCGTTTTTTTCTTGTGCACCTTCGTATTATCAACTCGGGCAAGCGTCTGTTAAAAATGTCGTACAAAAAAACAAGGTTCTTGAATGATGTTATAAAAATTCAATTATTATGAAAAAGAATTGGAAATTAGGAGAGCTTAAGTTGAAAACATTTTTTTAACCAGAATTCACTGTTCAATCAAATGAGTTGTAACCAATATAAAAAATAAATAAAGATAAAGCTCTCAAAGTTATAATATTTACCCTTTTAAAATTATCGTATCTGATGTTTATGACCTAAAGTACAAAATAAAATGCAACACTAACAATTTATATGATCAAAGCCTGTTCCTTTTTAAATTATAGCCGATTATTAAAATGTTTCATTAATTTGCTTTGATTAATATACTTTCTCAAATGACACCACCCTAATACTTCTTAATTTATAAAAACCAAACAAACCTGAAAGATGAGAGAGATGTACCGAAAAAATTTGACTAAAGATAACCAATTAACACATTGAAATAAAAATAAATAAAGATTAAGCTCTCAAATTTATAATATTTATCCTTTTAATATTATCGTTTCTGGTGTTTATGACCTCAAATACAATAACTTAAATGTTGTAATTTATATAATTATAAATCGATCTTATACAATATTTGTTAGATCAAAGTGCAACTTATTTTTAATATACATATGATTTCTTGACGGTTGATCAATAAAAAGTACATATTTGACGTAGTCTAAGAATTTGGACGAATAATAATGTCAATTTTACCTTAGCTAATTCACAAGATCAGTATATTTCACGTAAATTTGTTCAAATATATTATTATACTTGAGTAGTTACTTGTTTATTGTAATTTATTCTTATTTTATTGCCTTTTAAATTTGGTAGTTTGGTTGGTTTGTTTGACCCTTTTACTATCTTTGTATGGATTTTATATTAAGTATTTTTAAATAAATTTTAATAATTAAGCATTCGGTTATTTAAGTTTTGAATAGTTAGCTGATTTTAAATCGCAAAATCGCAAGAAGAGTGGTTTCATGCTGTTACCCATCTGAAACTGATCCAACGATTATATCTTTGTTTTTTTCATATTAATATCTCTAATTAATTAAATTTCAAAACTGATAAGAATTATTGTGCAATTTGCATATTTATGTGTTATCATAAAAAATTACCATTTCTTCTTATAAATATGTTCAATTTTAATTCGAATAATTCCAATCCTTTGATTAGATCTCAATTTGTATTTATGAACAAAAAAATATTTTTTGCTTTTCTTGTTTTTTTCGATTTTCCTCAAGTTAATTATGCAATTTTTAGTTTTGTTTTATTTGATTTCTACCATGAATTGTCATGATTTCTCGTGACGAACAAAGAATTTCTTTATTTTAGGGTAGTTTTACATTTCAAAACATTTATTTAAACATTTGACACCAAATTTAAGAGAACAAGTAAATTAAAATACATTAATATTTATATTTTATTTTTTTTTATTTATATTGCCATTTTTCGCAGTATATATTGGAATTTGAGAAAATTTTTAGTTGTTCTGAACTGCGTCACATATATAATCTTTAAAGAAAAAATAAAAATAAAAGTTTTATTTATTAATTCTCTTTAAGTGAGACATTTGGGTTGTCCGGTACTTTGTCAGAAGAAAGAATTCGATGATATTTAATTCAATTTTTACAACTAAATATGGTCACGCCAGCGATGTCTGCATTTGATTTAAATATTTCTTCACCGGTGGCTTTTTGTGTTTTTTAAGTAAGTGGTCAATAATGCCCAGGCAACCAGAAAAAAAGAAGCGCGCAATTTCTGTTGGCAAACATTATTGATGGGCCTTGTTTTAATATTAATTTAATTTTTTTATTCCTAACTAGGAGATAAAAAATGCATAAAGTGAATTAATTTACAAAATCTGGACATAATAAATAATGTAAAGCCAAAAATTTATATAAATTTATTTACTTTTAACCTAAAATTAAGTTTTTTATTAAGAACTCATAATAATTCTTTAACAAAAGAACAAATTTTAAATTTTAGGTTAGAATGGTGGCAGTAGCATAAAGTTGCGCTCACGATGAGGCGTACATGACAATTTTCTTTAGAAGCTGAGATAAATTTTTAATATTCTTAGTTGAATTATTTTTTTTTAATTTCTATTTTTAGCTTTTTATATAAATTTCCATTCATCTCTTCATTATTTTGCAGACAATCGCTTCTTCGTTGAGTTAATTTATCAAGACTTTTTTTGTTTTCACGTGAATCTGATACCACCCAACTCATTGGATCTAAAATGTATGTAAATTTTAATACCTTTTAATTTAATTGATAATTAATTATTTATAAAAAAATATTTAAGATTTCTGTTACAATAAAGATATTTCCAAACATGCATAATAATGTCTGCTTAATAATATCATAAATTTTTAAGTGTTTAATAATTCTAGCAGGCATTTTTAGATTTTTCCTTTTTTTAACATTTCTTGGGCCAGTTTTATATTTGTTCAAAGTCTTATTTCTCTGTCAGTTTAAATTTAAATACTTGGAAACAGAAAGGGCTCGGTGATATGTGCAGAAAGCACATCATTTTTTTTATAAATTGGCGTTTGCTTTGTATTCGTTTGATTTTAACATACATTGTATTTTATAAAGCATTTGAAACATAATGTATTTTCTTGTAGGCAAAAATGTAGCAAATGATTTGTTCAGCAATTTAGTTAAGAAAAAAAAATCAAGTTTTAATTTTAACCCTTTTTTGATTTTAATTTAAGATGAATAAATTATATTAAACCTTATATTTGGTTTTTTTCATGTTGTGTAAATTATTATAATAAATATTTTATTATTTTTAGCTTATTTTTTCCAATATCTTGCAATAAAATTTAAAATTTGCTTGGCGTATGGAAAATTGTTGTTCAAAGTCTGTGTTTTTATCTTTTTCCAAATACAGAAAAATTAAGTAAAAACAACTGAAGGTTTGATTATGCTCCTTTAAAAATTTATTAAAGTTTGTTTCGGAGTAGCGTTGAACAAAGATATTTGATTGCATCTAATTTGGTTATTGGGTTCCATCGTTAGCCATTTTCATATAAAATTTATAAACCGCAAGTTTTCACTTTTTATAGCTACTAGATATTTAAATTCATCGTTATTTGTAATCTTGGCGTGATCAAGCTGTTTATAAAAAACTTAAAAATAAATTAATTATTGCCATTATATTTTTCAGGTGATATTCTTTTCATTAATCGATGTTACGTATAATGGCCATGTGAATGAAGTTGGGCTTAAGTTATACAAACCTTTGATGCAAAATTGTTCACCTGAAATATATTTACCAAATGGCCTATTTGTCAATAACTCAAATTGTTTAATATTATTTTTATTTTTATGGCGAAATTTTCTTTTATTATAATTACTTCGGCACTGTATTAATTATGCATATTATGTTTACTATTATATAAATAATTTTAAAAATTCCTTTTTTCAGTGAAATTAAAAATTGTTGATTGCGAGGAAATAGCAGACTCAAATAGAGAACACATTAAATTATTCTCTATTTAGGTATATTTTTATTTGTTGAATTCCGAATAATTAAGAGAAAAAAAAATTACAGTTTATTATACATAAAGTATAAATTCTATTTCTGACATGTCTTTTTATAAATGTCTTCTAATGCAGAAATTGGTTGTACTGTCCTCATAACATATCTTTACTATTATTATCGATTTTATAATTTGAAATTTTTAGCTTTGGATGCGATTTCAGGACTTGACCTTGATCCGTATTAGTTCAGCTATTTGCCTTCATAGTTTATTATTCCACTTTTTCAAGATATGTAATTAATTAAGATAGAATAACAAACTTAATGCCATACACCCAAATATCTTTAAAAAGCTTCATGAATGCGAATCCATTGTCTTTTGAATTATTTGGGTTAAAAGAATGATTTATAAGATATAATTAGAAATATGGAACATTTAATCAAAAGATGTTAAATAATAGTATAAAAACCTGTTGTTGTAAACAGGCAAACAAAGATGCCAGAAATTGAATAATGAACATGAACCGAAACAAGATGACGTAAATTATTTATTTTAACATTTTTTGTTTATATTTCAATCTTATTAAGGTAATTCTTATTATTTCTTGGTGGTTGTTCAATAGTTGCGTAGGATAAATGGATTTATCCTTTATATTTATTCTTCGCCACGATTACATTTTAGCGCTATTTTTTATGTTCAAATTAATTTATGTTGTTTCGTTTTTATTTTCTTTCATTGAATTTAGATTTTGATTGTGATTTGATTTGAATTTCCATTCTAATTTGAATTTTGATTCTAATTTTGATTTTGATTCTGATTCCGATTTTATATGCTTTCAAGCTTTTGGATATCTTCTCATTTTATATGATACAAGTTTTTGGAAAAGTCTTCGGATTTCGTTTTTTCATATGAAAAGTGTCTTTCGGTCTCGCTTTAATTGATAAAAAGGATTTGTGTGTTTTTTGAAAAGTCCCCCAAATATTAATTGACCCTCTGACCCCAAATTGTTTGTCCCGGTTGGAAGGTTTTGGAAGAGTATTTGGTTACCAAAAGGACCGACCCCGACGGAAAGTCCAACGGTTGTAGAATGCACAATTTGTGCATGAGGTACTGCAAAACCGAAAATAATGTTTCGGTACGTTGTCAAAAATGTTTCGATGATATTTAATTCAATGCTTTTATTTTGCTTAGTTTTATAACCAAATATGATCACCCATAAAGTTTTCGTTCAGTGTTGTCGGTTATGTCCAAAAATTAATATTGTATAAAGCTTATATTTATAACAGTTCTTCTCTATATGAAAGGATAAGCTGTTGATAAATTTTTAATATCATTAGTTGAATTATCATTTTTTTAATTTCTATTTTTACTGATGCCACCCAACTTATTGGATCTTAATCTAGGTAAATTTTAATATCTTTTAACTTAATTGATAATTAATTATTTAAAAAATATAAGATTTCAAGATGAGATTCAGGCGTACAAGACAATTTTAATTAGAATTGATAATAAAATATTCAAACACCTCTTTTTTTTATATAAATTTCCAGTTTAACTTTATTTTCCTGTTCATTATTGTTCGTATAGGCCTTGATACATCTCTTCATTGTTTTGCAGACAATCATTTAGGGTTGAGTTAATTTATCAAGACTTTTTTCATTTCCACATAAATTTGATACCATCCAACTTATTGGGTCTGAATGTATGTAAATTTTAATACCTTTTCACTTAATTGGTAATTAATTATTTAAAAAAAAAGTTGTTTGAGATTTAAAAACAATAAAAATATTTCCGAACATGCATAATAATGACTTCTTAATAATGTTTTTTAAATAAAAGTGTTTAATAATTCTAGCAGGCATTTTTAGATTTTTCCTTCTTTTTAACACTTCTTGGGCCAGTTTTATATTTGTTCAAAGTCTTATTTCTCTGTCAGTTTAAATTTAAATACTTGGAAACAGATAAGGGCTCGGTGATATGTGCAGAAAGCACAGCATTTTTTTATAAGTTAGCGTTTGCTTTGTATTCGATTTGTTTTAATAGTTTAAATTTAAAATACCCACATATCTTTTTACTTTTCGTCGGTTTATTATTAAATTTTTAATTGAAAGTATGAATGGACTTTAATTTAAATATCATGTAAATTTCCTAACTGTAGAATTTACTCTCTTTACTCTGAACTTTATAAATAAAATTTGCACCGTCTCTTGGCCTACTTTTGTATTATTCCGTTAGTTCATTATATATTCTTCTTGACTAAATCTCTTTTACTGCTTCCAATATTTTGCACAATTATTTACTCCAATTTTTTTAATTTTATGTTATTATGGCAATGATGACGATCCATTTATTTTTTCTATTCTTTAAAGTTATTATTTGTTTTATAATTTCTTATTTTGTGTCGATTTCATACTTGCTTTTTGAAAATTTTTCTTATTAATCGTAGTCCAAATTGTGCGAATTGTCCTTGAACAAATTCGCAAATGGATGATCCAAGCAAGAAATAAATAATTTTTGAAAAAAATCACAAACTTTGGTAATTTACAAGAAGGAGTGCAAGCTAAGCACTTTATTTTATTTATGTTCATCATTTTTTGAATTTCGGCAAGGCATTCAATTTGCTATTTAATTTATTACACCACTTTATTTTTCTCAATATTTTTTCTTTTTGCTTATTTATTATATTACTCTTTATATTCTTCGCTTTAACTTGACGATTACTTTACTTGTCTGTTTCTGTTAAAATGATATTGTCACATTGATAACACAAATATGAATAGTGAAAGAATGGACCTTACCAATATCATGCACAATCTCTTTGTGATAAATACTTACAATGGTTCACTGAACACAATGAGGTATATCCTAGCCTTTAATTTATTCAATTGTGGCTTAATTCTAATATATCTTCGTTTTATTTATTTTTTAAATTTAAAACAGCTTTATATTGTACAAAGGTATTAATGGTTTTTTTATTGTGCAGCAGAATCACTCGCTTGTTTCTCCAGGCTGAACATATCCATTTTTGTTTGCTATATTTCATGTTTTTATTTTAATTTTTGGTTAAAATCTTATTTATTTACCGATCTATAAATAACTTATTTTTAACCAATTTTTAATTTGTCATATTGCTTTTTTACTATGTCACATTATTATTTTTTTATTTATCTGGAAATATGAGTTTTGTAGTTCCCCTCTTTATTACTAAACTTTTCTTTATTTTTAAACTTCTATTCATTCATTTTTTTCATTATCCTATTTTGGTCCGCTCCATTGGCAAGTCTTCATTGTTTAATGCAATTGAGATTTTTATTTCAAATTTAAATCCTAAATTCAATTTATTTAAATACATACATAGGATAATAAAATTATTCGATTGTTGCCTTCCATTTCAGGTTTGTTTATGCATTGATGTGTCCCCAATATTTTTTGTGATCAGCCCATGTTCGGACTGGGTTTGAAAGAAAATAATAGTTTTTTTTTTATTTAAAAATATTCATGTTTTCCACTTTATATGACGCTTCTTTTGCGTGTTTAATGACGAGCATTAAGACAGAAATAATAGCAAAAATTAAAAATTATTAATATAAGGAATATTATTCTCAACGGCATAATTATTAGGAATAAATATCACTGGATTTCATTGACATGTATTTTAAGCGGATAATGTTATAGCCGCTATTTGCCAGGAATTAATGTGTTTTGGCTGTTTTTGCTCCTTTCTAACCCATTTTTTACGACATTTACCGGTAAAAAACTGCTTAGAATGGTTTCCGTGTAAAAATTCTATCGGATTCGAACATTACAGGCCGAGAGGATTTGATTGATATATGTTTCATCCTATTTTGGCTCTGGGCCATTAAAATATATTGACCAACTTGTAAAATGGCAAGGTGGCGGATTTAACTAACTGGGAAAATGGTAAAATGGCAGTGGTGGCGGAATTAACTAACGCGTCAGCACGATCAGGCGCTCGCAACGCTTCGCTCGCTCGGGCGCCACACTACATTCTCCGTCTTCGCATGCTCCTTTTTGCGTGTGATTCTTTCATTATGTGTCCTTGACTCCAGTTTTGAATAAAATCGCATGAATAAGTGTTTTTTTAGATTTTCGACTTTTTGTTCGAATTCGAACCCGAGAGAAGCGAAATTGGGAAAAACGAAGCTCATATTCTAAATCAGCGCCCTAAATTACCCTTGACTTTTAATGTTCATTTTTTTAAAAAATTTTGGCCCCAAAAGGTAAAAGTACCTGTTAATTTTATATTTTTTAATAAAAGCGTTTATATTACTCTTTAGAAGATAAAATTTAGTCAGCCATGAAAAATTCTTTATAATTCGATTTATATATATTTTTTCTGAATCTGACCCTCAGGTCTCATATTTTGACGAATTGTTATTTGTTTGAAGAAAGACACAGATTAAATTTAAATTTTCTACCTTTTCCATTTGGAGAAGTTAAGACGGAATTCAATTCAATTTTTTTTTCTTTGATCATTTGTTTTATTTGTGTTCACAATTTCATTTTGTTCGGTAATTCATTTAATTTATTTAATTATATCCTAATACAACATTCATTTAGCTAAAAATACAATGGGTGTTATGACTTTAATTTTTGATATAGTTTATCTTTTACAAATTACCATTTAAGGCATGCGCTTTAAAAGTCTTTTGGTCATTTTTATTTAACAGTTGGCTTATTTTTAAATTTACTTCTTTTCTGGTTAATTTTGCTGTTGCCAACAACCGTAAAGGAGAAGCAGCCCTAGAAAACTCGTAGAAAAAGAATATCTCAGAGTATTTAGCCAAATAGTGCAAAAAGATAGCATTACCTACTTTGGTGTTATTATTTATCAATTGATTAAAATTAAATATGGAATTTATATTTTTTACATTTTGTTTAATTAACAATTTACATGCCCATTTACGGTGATTTCATTCGCGAGTTTTTGCCCTTTCCACGCATTTAATCTTATTTTTTTATTTGTCCTGCTCCCATATCCACCAATATTTAATTCCATAATTTCTTATTAATGTTTGAAAAGCCAGCAAACAGTTCAGTTCTAGTCTCTCATTTCTCATCGAGTACTGGTAACAATTTTTTTAATTTGAAAATTTACTTTTTTTTTATTTACACCTTTGTTAGTTTATTTGTTTTTTTTTGGTTGCCATATAAATTGTAGTTTATTATTTATATTATCATTTATCCTTTTTTGTAGATTCATCTAAAATATTTTTTGAATTTATTTTTTTCTGAATCCGATCCTTAGTGTCATATTTTAATCGATTTGCTGTATCTTCATTCTATGGGGCATTCCGCTTTTCCCTAAAGTGATTGTTTAGTTTTACCGGTCTCAATCCTGGTTTCAAGATCATTTTTTGTAACACCAGTTTTGAGTTAAATCCTGAAATGAATCTATTAATTAAAATTTTCTCCACCTCACTATATGACACATTGGATTTATGTCTCCCAACCTTTTTGCAATTTTTTATATTTGGTATGACTATACAATTTAGATTATTCCTCTCAACCTTTCTAATTTTAACATTTACTCTCATGTCAAACTCGTAATTACTAAAAAATTGTTTATGGTTTATTATATTTTTTACTTTAAATAAGTTTTTTTGTTAGAAATTTATTTTAATTTCTTCTTTATTTTTTTCCTTCTAAAAGTTTATAAATTTAATTTGTAAAATTATTGAACAGGCAAATTGATTTATGTGAAAATGATTTCCATTAACAACTGTTGTTTTAAATTTGCTTTTTGTGTATAATATTTTATAAATAATTTTCATATAATTGGAAATCTTCTCCCGATCTGATCCACGATATGTTGGAGTAGACGTTTGGTGGTTGTTTTTTTGTTGCGCTATTTTGCATAAAACTATGCAAGTCAATATTAAACGAAGATTTGACAGTTTTTTGAAATTGGTGGCCTTGATTTAGGCAGGCAAATATCTGTCTGAAATTTAGAATTAGGCAATGTTTATTTTAGCGAAGTAATTGTTTGAGTAGTTCAAATTCAATACTTCCAATGTTAATTGTTAATTTTTTATTTTATAATAAGATAATATAAGTAAAAAGTTATTGGATTATTACAGAAATCGACGAACCAAGAATGTTTGTTATACATTAGCTTTTTTTATTTAATTTAAATTATATTTTCTTTTTAAACAAGGTAAATATTTTTTAAATCTTCTTTTATTTGGTGTTTATCATTAACTTTTAGCTTCAAAATTCATCTCCTGCATTTTTGATCTACAGATCATTATATCCAAAAAATCATTGGATGTTTTTTGAACCATTAAAAAACGGTGGATTGTAGTTATTTTATGCAAAATCATAAATTTTAGTTAAGAACAAGAAAACTAAAAGATGAAGTGATTTTGTGCACAAATTAATGCTATCAAGAAACAAAATCCGTTAATAACAAATGCTAAAGCTGCTGAAATGTTAAATGTTAGTAAAAGGAGCTTTGCAAGATGAAGAATGGAATATGAGCAAGGATTATTAAGTGAATACTTTAAATTTGCATCATAAATTCATAATTTTTAATTTCAGATTCTTCTTCAAGTTATGAGAATATTCACTCAGACAATGCAAAAGAAGAGGAAGTTTATCAATCCAACGAAAACGAATTTCAGGTGGTCTAGGTGAAGAATTTGTTGTACGTGGCATTGAGTTTAAATAAAGTTAGATAACCACAATGTCTGTATGTAATTAAATTTTTAATGGTTATTTTATTTTGTATAAATTTTCTTTGTACTTTATTTTCTTTTAATTATTTTGATGAATATTTTTCGCATAAATGTTCGGACAAGTTTGATGCCATTCTTTATTTATTTGTCTAATTGTTTTGGTTCCGCAATTTCAATTTTGTGATTCTTTTAATATTTTTTCTTTTTTTATTAAGTGTGTAGGACGAAATATTTAAACGATTTTTTTTTTGGTTTTTAAGATCAGTTATTTGCGGTATTTGTATGAAATTAGGACTAAATTATTTTGCTGGTAAAACGACGACCAAAGTTGTTAAGGTTATTCGATGTGTTCATCCATATTGTGTCTGTCACATTTTGAATGTTTGTTAATAGCTATTTTTTACAATATTTTTGGTTTAGCCTTTTTAAACGTAAAAAAGCAATACCGTTGTCTATTTTAAATAGGGTTGAGCGGGACCGGGACTTTTAACAAAAACCGGGACCGGGACTTGCCGGGACCGGAAAAGCCGGGACCGGGACCGATACCACAATTTTCAACCGGGACCGGTACCGGGACCGGGACTAAACCGGGACTAACCTGAAGCGAAAATTTTTTGAAAAAAATTGATCAGATTTTG
>JAKKIK010000655.1:0-25821 GCA_024500135.1 Heterodera carotae | reverse complement strand
GTGAGTTGGATCGTTGGTGAGTTGGGTTGTTGGTGAGTTGGAAATTGGTGAGTTGGGTTTTGGTGAGTTGGGTGTTGGTGAGCTGGGTTTACACCGAAGAAAAGCAGCGAGAAAGGGAGAAGAGAGGCAAGAAGGGTAGAGGGAGAGTGGGGCGGGAGGAAGAGAGAAAACGATAGGGAAAGAGTAGGGACAGGAAAAGGCAGTGAGAGAGGAAAAGGAGAGAGAGGGAGGGTGAGGAAGAAGGAAAGGAGGGGAGGGGGAGGAAGAGAAAAAAGAAGAGGGAAAGGAAGAGGAAAAGGAGGGGAGGGAGGAAGAGGGAAAGGAGGGGAGGGGAGGAAGAGCAAAAGGAGGGGAGGGGAGGAAGAGGGAAAGGAAGGGAGGGGGAGGAAGAGGGAAAGGAGAGGAGGGGGAGGAAGAGGGAAAGAAAGAGGGAAAGGAAGAGGGAAAGGGAGTGAAAGGAAGAGGGAAAGGAGGGGAGGGGAAGAGAATGGGGAGCGATTATAAGAGGGTATCAAAAACGACGATAATGCAAAGGATTATTGTTTAAATTTAAATACTCGATAAATTTTGGCACAATCTTAGATGCTATTGAAATAAGAAAATCCCATAAAAGTTTATTAAATCAAAAAATACGTAATGCAGAAATTCATCCATTTCACTAGGACACAATAGACTTCACGACACTATGTAAAACCTGTCAATTGACAAAGATTAAAACAAGAATAGTCACCAAACTATTATACAAGCGAAATAATACATTAGAAAGTGGCAAAATGCAATAAAAATACCAAAAAAAAATTATTAT
The DNA here is from genome assembly GCA_024500135.1 of Heterodera carotae. Taxonomy (NCBI): domain Eukaryota; kingdom Metazoa; phylum Nematoda; class Chromadorea; order Rhabditida; family Heteroderidae; genus Heterodera; species Heterodera carotae. The sequence continues at coordinate 25,016 of JAKKIK010000655.1, read as the reverse complement.
TAAAATATTGTAATTAAGCAAGATATAAACAAATAAATTATTGTAAGCTTAAATAAACATTGTTTTAGAAAAGAAATAAAATCTTATTGTGTAAATGAATTGAAAATCGAATTAAAATATAATATTTAAAAAAGAAAATTTATTTAAATGAGCAATGAGTGATACAAAAAAACAATGCGGTTAGAACGCACAAAATTAAATATTTTTTAAAATTCATATTGACTTGAAACACAAGGATAATTAGAATAACATTCATGGCATTCAACTTAAAAATAGAGGAACTTAGACAATCTTCCATATGAAAGATATAAAAGAACTTAATAACTATTAAGAAATATAAAGCAATATAGTTAACGAAAGAAAAAAGAAATTGCTTATCAGACACTTAGACAATTTAAAACCTTTTATAAGAATAATAAATTTGGTGTATAAAATACAAAAGAGTACCACGGAAAAATAAAAAACATATGATGAAGCTTTAATTAATAATAGTACAATAAAGTAAATATCATTAAATGTATAATAAACTGTTTGTTAGAAGAGCTATTTATAGGTTAAAAATCTCTAAAAAATTACCAATCAAATAATTTCTTATTATTGTATCATTAAAAATTAAGATTTGTCATTAGAAAATATGTAAAGCAACCTTGCGGTCATCTTAATGGAGTTTGGGGTTTTATAAGATAAACCCATCAAAAAGTATTATTAAAATTTAATTTTTGTCTGCCATCGAAAAATGGATGAAAAACAATAAAAATTTGCTCACCTGGAAGTTATGAGAAAGAATTTCCCGCATGCTGACGAAAAAATCCCATAATAAAAGCAACTTAGTAAAAAAAATGTTTATAAAGTTCAAAAGAGATTTACATTCGAAAACAAAGCACTGAAGGGACACCGACAAACAATTGCTGGGACCGCAACGTAAAACGCGATGAATACCGAAAAGAACATTTTAAGAAAGTTTAAGAAAAATTAAAAATTTTAGTCGAAATTTTAAATTAGCTTCACACATAAATAGAAATTCTTTAGACAATTCTTGAAAGCCGGTCTGGTCTGTGAAATTATACGCATTGTATTGGAGCATTTACAAGAAGAGATAACAAGATTAAAACAAATATTTATTTTAAAATTCAAATTTTCTTTTTATCTAGCATTTATGTTAAAATTAAAATTTTCTTTTTATCTAGCATTAAAACATATAAAAAATATACAAATCAGCAACAATGAAAAAAAATATATATAAAACAAAAAAAGCAAACAATCCAAATACATGCAAACAATGCAAATACATATTGAAAATAAATGTTAATAATTAAACCAATTTTTTAATCCAATTTTAAGCTAAGATATTTTTTCTAAACAAAGATGATCAATTTTCACACATTGACTCAAAAAGAAATCGCGCTTTGCCCGTTTATTTATATATAACGACCAAAAAATAATTACGCCAACAACGGATTGTCTTTCTATCGCATACCACAAATTTACTACAATTTTACTAGTAACAATGCGAATACAAAAAGTATACATATAATCATAAGACAAATTTAATTTTATCAAATTAATGCAAAATCGATTAGATTAAAAACGTGTTCTTATTAAATTATTCAAATTATGAAGCGCATAGAAATAATTTGAGAAGAAAAGTCGCTATTTAGGTAAAAAATTTGAGTAGTGCAATTATCGTCTTTTTGGCATCTGGCCTTAATAACGTTAGTTTTTTATGGAGTTCGTAAGTTTATATTATTTATAGCAAAAAAGTAAAATAAAATTAACCAATACAGCAAAAAATAAAAATAAAATTATCAAATAGTAATTCATTCGTAATTGCATATGATTTTATTGTCAGAACAAACCCGAGATAAATGTTAAAAATATCAATGCTATAATAAATTATATACAGACAGGTGTGAATTAATTGGCTCAGCAAAAAAAAACATAGCATTGAAAAAACTATAAAATTTGTTATTACAAAAGAAAACCTATATGATTTTAATGTGATTTTCTGACTGTAAATTAAAAAGGATAAGAAAAGACCCAAATATGAAATTGTTTATTTTCCAATTTGGTAAAGGATCTTTTATAATTTAAATATAAAGTATTTAAATAATCGAGTTTCCTAGATGCGAAGCAGAATAAATAAAACATTTTAGTAGAAGTGACAAATGAAAACAAAAACATGCAATTTTATAAATAATTAAGCCAATATGAAACAAAAAAGAATGATTCGTTATTAAAAACAAATTTTTTTAATTATTCTATAATCCGGACTTATAAATATACACTGTTAATAAATACAATCAATGATGCAGCAAATTTCTCAACTAATTCACGCTTATAGAAAATTAAAAGAAAAATGATAAAATATTTAAAGGTGTAAGATCTTATAATTTGATATATCCAAATAACAAAAACTCACACATTAATATAGGAAATAAATAAAATAAATAAAAAATTAGACTTGGTTTATAACAAAGTCGACGAACCATAAAAAACTAAAAGAGAATTTATTTCATGTGCCTACATTTATTGTAAAATGATATTGTATGTTATTAAAAAAACAATGCTATTGGAAAATAAAAAAAGTCAAAACATAATAATGTATTCCCCAAATAATGAATCAAAAAAATAGACGGAAAGTTTTAAATATTTTGTAAAATAAAGGTGAAATATTGTAAAGATAATAATTTCTGGTCCACACTACAACACAATGGACTGAAAATGCTACAGTGAACACGAATCTCAAAAAAGTTAATTATAACAGCAAGAAAACTCATTTAAAAAACAAATAAATGACAATATAAATATACAAAAAAAAAGTAAAGTTCACCATAAATAGAGAGAATCAATAAATTAAATAGAATAAATATATAAATTTAGTTAAAAAAATTAATTTAAAACATATTCAAAATTTTTAATAAGTTAACAATAAAAATCAATTCAATCAATGTCCTGACGAAGCCACCGATGGAGGCAGACCTCACGCCACGTGACTATTAATAAACAATACTAATAAAATACTTAAATAAAAAAAATATGTTAATTTTAACTTTATCACAAAGTAATAGAAACTTCAAAACTGATTTACAAGAAGAATAATTAATTAGTAAACCAAACGAAATATTTTTAAAAATTTTTTTAACTTGCTTATATTATTTTATTATAAATAATAAGTTTCTTTATTACTATACAAGCGGAAAAAGCTTAAATTTAAAAAATATTTATATCTAAAGTATTTAGAATTAAAACCTTTTAATTAATAATAATAAAATTTGTTTTAGTATCATTGCAGCCAATTTTGTCTACACATTTGAACGCGGTCACAGCACGACAAAATTATCAGTATTTTATATTACAAGAAAGGAAAGCAAAAATTGAATTATTAATTTATTTAGAAAAGAAATAAATAAATTTTAGACAATTCTTGAAAGCCGGTCTGGTCTGTGAAATTATACGCATTGTATTGGAGCATTTACAAGAAGAGATAACAAGATTAAAACAAATATTTATTTTAAAATTCAAATTTTCTTTTTATCTAGCATTTATGTTAAAATTAAAATTTTCTTTTTATCTAGCATTAAAACATATAAAAAATATACAAATCAGCAACAATGAAAAAAATATATATAAAACAAAAAAAGCAAACAATCCAAATACATGCAAACAATGCAAATACATATTGAAAATAAATGTTAATAATTAAACCAATTTTTTAATCCAATTTTAAGCTAAGATATTTTTTCTAAACAAAGATGATCAATTTTCACACATTGACTCAAAAAGAAATCGCGCTTTGCCCGTTTATTTATATATAACGACCAAAAAATAATTACGCCAACAACGGATTGTCTTTCTATCGCATACCACAAATTTACTACAATTTTACTAGTAACAATGCGAATACAAAAAGTATACATATAATCATAAGACAAATTTAATTTTATCAAATTAATGCAAAATCGATTAGATTAAAAACGTGTTCTTATTAAATTATTCAAATTATGAAGCGCATAGAAATAATTTGAGAAGAAAAGTCGCTATTTAGGTAAAAAATTTGAGTAGTGCAATTATCGTCTTTTTGGCATCTGGCCTTAATAACGTTAGTTTTTTATGGAGTTCGTAAGTTTATATTATTTATAGCAAAAAAGTAAAATAAAATTAACCAATACAGCAAAAAATAAAAATAAAATTATCAAATAGTAATTCATTCGTAATTGCATATGATTTTATTGTCAGAACAAACCCGAGATAAATGTTAAAAATATCAATGCTATAATAAATTATATACAGACAGGTGTGAATTAATTGGCTCAGCAAAAAAAAACATAGCATTGAAAAAACTATAAAATTTGTTATTACAAAAGAAAACCTATATGATTTTAATGTGATTTTCTGACTGTAAATTAAAAAGGATAAGAAAAGACCCAAATATGAAATTGTTTATTTTCCAATTTGGTAAAGGATCTTTTATAATTTAAATATAAAGTATTTAAATAATCGAGTTTCCTAGATGCGAAGCAGAATAAATAAAACATTTTAGTAGAAGTGACAAATGAAAACAAAAACATGCAATTTTATAAATAATTAAGCCAATATGAAACAAAAAAGAATGATTCGTTATTAAAAACAAATTTTTTTAATTATTCTATAATCCGGACTTATAAATATACACTGTTAATAAATACAATCAATGATGCAGCAAATTTCTCAACTAATTCACGCTTATAGAAAATTAAAAGAAAAATGATAAAATATTTAAAGGTGTAAGATCTTATAATTTGATATATCCAAATAACAAAAACTCACACATTAATATAGGAAATAAATAAAATAAATAAAAAATTAGACTTGGTTTATAACAAAGTCGACGAACCATAAAAAACTAAAAGAGAATTTATTTCATGTGCCTACATTTATTGTAAAATGATATTGTATGTTATTAAAAAAACAATGCTATTGGAAAATAAAAAAAGTCAAAACATAATAATGTATTCCCCAAATAATGAATCAAAAAAATAGACGGAAAGTTTTAAATATTTTGTAAAATAAAGGTGAAATATTGTAAAGATAATAATTTCTGGTCCACACTACAACACAATGGACTGAAAATGCTACAGTGAACACGAATCTCAAAAAAGTTAATTATAACAGCAAGAAAACTCATTTAAAAAACAAATAAATGACAATATAAATATACAAAAAAAAAGTAAAGTTCACCATAAATAGAGAGAATCAATAAATTAAATAGAATAAATATATAAATTTAGTTAAAAAAATTAATTTAAAACATATTCAAAATTTTTAATAAGTTAACAATAAAAATCAATTCAATCAATGTCCTGACGAAGCCACCGATGGAGGCAGACCTCACGCCACGTGACTATTAATAAACAATACTAATAAAATACTTAAATAAAAAAAATATGTTAATTTTAACTTTATCACAAAGTAATAGAAACTTCAAAACTGATTTACAAGAAGAATAATTAATTAGTAAACCAAACGAAATATTTTTAAAAATTTTTTTAACTTGCTTATATTATTTTATTATAAATAATAAGTTTCTTTATTACTATACAAGCGGAAAAAGCTTAAATTTAAAAAATATTTATATCTAAAGTATTTAGAATTAAAACCTTTTAATTAATAATAATAAAATTTGTTTTAGTATCATTGCAGCCAATTTTGTCTACACATTTGAACGCGGTCACAGCACGACAAAATTATCAGTATTTTATATTACAAGAAAGGAAAGCAAAAATTGAATTATTAATTTATTTAGAAAAGAAATAAATAAATTTTATATTAATAGTTTTTTGACCACCCGAAAAACATGTTAATTCCAACGCTTCTCAACAAGATAAATAGATGGATGCACAGTTTTTGCTCAACATAAGAATATTTATTTTTAATGTTAGAAAAAAAAGTTTAATAATTTTTAAATAAAAAGTAATCCAATTGCGATAGTCAATTGTAGACCAAATTAACAACGTTTTAAAATTTAAAAAATCAAGGAACAAGAATACCAATACAATGAATGTAATATAAAATGTAAGCCAAAATAATTTGTCGTATTAATAACGTAAACGTCACCAGGAAAATAAAGCTCAATTTACAATAAAGCTTGTCATTGTTTTCAGAGTTGAAAATTTATGTGTCCGTAATTAAATGTTTACTTATTAATCCAAGAAATTAATTTTTATTTTTTTTTACTTATTAATATTGTTTAAGTTGGCGGAAAAAATAAAGTTAAACCAGATGGTTAATTTAAAATTTCTAAAATAAACTTTATCGACACCTAAGCATAAAAATACAAATAATTTAGCATACACCTAAGAAAAATACGCAATAAAAGCTTGACTCTTACAATAGTCGCAAAGTAAGAAGGCTTGGCAAGTATAAAAGATTGCAAAAAATTAAAAATACAAATAAAATAAATGGTACAATTAAAATTTTTATTAGAGAAAAAATTATTTAAAATGAAACATTGAATAAAACAAAACAAGTGTAAAATGCTAACGCCGTCCCAGTCTGGTTTTAACAAGGATTAACTTTTGCAAATTAACAATATTAAAACAAAAGTAATTTTCGTTATATGCAAATAAAAATAAAAATTAATTTTAATTATAATTGATTTGCGTCTCAATAAAAGTGCATGTTCAAATAAGAAGTTTATTTTGCAAAAGAGAGGCAAAACTGAGGATTGGGGTGAAAAGGCGCCTCAACACAACCAAAGAAATTTGTATTAATTTGCATATTTTTGAATTAAAAATATTAAACAAAAAAAAAACAATAAAAGTGATAAATATATTTAATTCTTTGAAAATACGCAATAAAAACTTGATTTTATTTTTATTGGCAAGAAACGAGATATAAAGTTTGAAATTAACTAATTTAGGCTCAATGTGCAATATTTATGGATGCAAAATTTGAGAACACACTTTTCCACTAATTTATACAGCAGAACAAGGACAAGAATGAGTATAAAGCAACAAAAAATGTATTGTAAACAATAAAACTCAATGTTAAGATAATTGTGAAAAAAATTAAATATATAAATGTATATAAATAACTTTACAAATTATACATACTAAAAAGTAAATATAGATTTTTTAAACGCCATTCCGAACAGGTATGAATAATCAAATAAACTTTTATTCTTCTTAAATAACGGGAAACCGAGTTTTTAAATATTAAACAAATAATAAGCGCAATATCCTTTTAAAAAGATATTTATTAACATTATGTCACTCAACAAAGAGAGTTATATGCCAGGCATTTTTGTAAAGACAAAACAATAAATTTTTATTAAATTTTGAAGCTCATTTTTTAAATTTAAATGATTATGGATAAACAAAATAAAAATGGCTAATTGTGCAGGTGCAGATAGATATATTACATAAAAACAAAAAATAAATTTATAAATAGAAAAGCAAAATTTGCTCTTTTACTATATATAAAATTTTACACTTAAAGATCTTAACTAACTTTTACAAAGACAAAATTACATTTTCTTTGAAAAAATAAAATTTTGTGTTTACAATAATTTAAAAAAAAATGATAGCAAAAGTTTTCTGAATTGAAACACATTTTCGCAACTAGTAACACTCTACCAAATATTATTATTCAGTAAGAAGCAGTTATGTGCTTACGATTTGAAAACTAACAAAAGTGTTATGATTTAAAAAATTGAAAAGACAGACAAAAGATAGTTGTCCTTTTTAAAATATAAAATGTTAAATGTTAAAATTCAAAGTTTGTTGAATTGGGTAATTATGAAAAAGTTAGATCGATCGAAAAACTTTTGGAAGCTAATGCCCGCGTACATCCTAAGCAATTGTGTGGCCAATTAGCAATCCAAAATTGTAAATTGTAAAAGTGTTTGAATAAAACAAAAGTCAACCAAGCTTACCATTCATTACATTTAAATTAGGGTTGCACCCCGACCCCGACACCCCCGACATCTCCACCCCCGACGTCCCCAACCAAAATTATGCACTAGTAAGAATGGGGCTCTGAATACAAAAGTTGAGAGGGAAAGTGGAGGAAAAGGTAATTTATATTATATTTTTGACAGACCAATAATGGCCGAGTGGTGTGTGTTGTATGTTTTAATGGTATGGTTGTTGTGGGTTCGAATCCCTCTTATTGTAAAATTATTTTTAGAATTTGCCCTCAATTTTGGAGGGGAATAAATACTTAATATTAAATTTCTTTCATATGTATGCATATTTTTTTGATATTTTGGGTTCTACTCCATATACTAAATAAAATTTATTTTTAAAATTGGAATGCATAAAGATTTAGGGGCCATTTTAATAACAAATTTTCATAAGAAACCCAGCAAAATTCTCAAAATTTTCCCATCGGCGCCTATCGGCACCGATGGGCCTCTTCGCGTTCTCCAATTTAATTAGGGTTTACCTATGCAACCCCACTTAAATTGGTTAAGACCAAAAACGATTTTTTATTAGGAATATTGATTTTTTAAGAAAATTTGATCAAAATTTTGAAAAAAAAATCGGTTTCGGAATTTTTCAGCCACCCCCGACCCTCGCCCCGATCCCCGACAAATTTGTCACCCCCGACCCCGACCCCCGACATCTCTACCCCCGACATCCCCGACCCCCGACATTCTTGCCCCCGAAGGGTCGGGGTGCAACCCTAATTTAAATTAATTTAAGAGTCTAAAACCGATTAATGAATTAATTTAATTATTGACTAAAAAGAAATCATGTCTATAATCACATATGCAGAACGTTTTATTAAAACAGTTATAAAACGCAAAATACTTTTTTATATAATATAACTCTATAATGTATAATATAATTTAAACTAATGTCCAATACGAAGAGTAATAAAATAAATAAATATGTCTTTGTGAGAAAACAAGAATAAAAATAGATAAATGGAAAAGTAAGAAGGCGCTTTATCAAATGTACCTATAAAAAGATTTAAACAAACATTTTATAATGTAATTAAATACAGTTAAATATTTGTAAAATAAAATGCAAAAAATGCATTTTATATATTGTTTGAAATAAAAGTATTAATAACTTTTTCTAATTATATAAAAGATTTCTTTAAAAGGTGCAGATAAAGAATGAATCAAACTTTTTAAAAACAAAAAAAAAATCCATAAGAAATGAATAAACAATTGCGACAGCTTTGCCCAAGGTTCGAATCCCCTCAGCTGCAGGGAATTTATTTGAATTAAATTAATAAAATAATCTAATTTAAATAATTAAGAAAAAATTGGCATAAAGTCGCGCAATAGGCTTGGGTTTAAAAATCTTGGCGCTCAAATGGCCTGGCACAGTGCCAATAGGTTTGGCCATTTCACCGCCAAACCAAACCAATACCTTTTGGTTTAAAACCCTACTACCCATAATACAGTACCCCCCGGACCACAGGTTCTCCTTAACTACTCATTTGAATATTCAATGGTTGAATAGCTATATAATTATATTATAAATATGAGACAAAAATTTACAACAACAATTACGTATGCAAAAATAAGATATAAAATAGTATTTTAATTTCCTGAACCATGATCGGGTGATTGGGTTTTACTCTATGGTGTACTAAGTAAAGATTCTTGCTTAAATAATTTTATCTTAGAATCTGTATTGAAATAAATACACAATTTCCTGGCCGGTATGTTTTTTATTTTTGCAGGCATCACTTGGTGTACACAACTACTAGATCAAGTTTTAATTAAAATATGAGAAGACGAATTATTTTTATGTGCGTAATCATAGTTAAAAAGAAAAAATATAATCCTGTAAATATGCCTGTCTTAACCAAATCAAAAACAGTTGCGCCTAACTAATATATGTAATTAATGTTTATAAATTTGAAATTGTGTTACACTTAAATTTAATAAAACACTTGGGATAATTGCAATAATTAAAATAATTTGAATAAAGGAATAATTTAAATAACACATAGGTATTTATGCCGTTATACTTGCGTGCATGTGAAAATCTTCTTCTGCTGGACTGCAACCAAGCGCAAATCTCTCGTCATACACCATGATAAGAAATGGCTTGGTAACAAAGTGAACTTTAAATAATGTTTAATAAAAAAATAATAGGAAAATCTGAAGAAATCGAAAATCACATGCACCAGCCAATTTTCAAAAATATAAAAGAATAATATAAATAATCATTTAACAATTATAAATTGTTGCGACAATCGTTCTTAGACTTGGCGTGCTTTCTCGACACCGAAAATATAGCGCTCGATTATTTAATAAATTTGTAAAAATAATCATGTGTAAGCATAGCCTTAATTTAAAACCAATTTAAAATTGAAAATGCGAATCCATCAACTAGTAATACAAGATTAATAATTACATTGTCATTTATTACTGGAAAATAAGATTTAAAAAAAATAAACACAAATAAAATTTTCAAAAATAGCATCGAAGATTTCAATCGTAAAATTTGTTTTGAAAAGGAAGATTGTTGTTAATTTAGTTGAATAAAACATTATAAAAAAATTAAATGCAAATTTAAAAGTAATTGCCTTCTTTTAAAATATATACTATATACATGACCAAGAATAAAAGAATAGTTTGGAAAATAAGCTGAAAGTTAAGCGAAACACATCATCATATAATTATGCATATAAAAATAAATTTAACGAATGGCCTAAGAATAAACCAAAAACTTTATTTATAATAAAAAATAGATACGTAATAATTATTTTTCAAACGATAAACGAATTAAAAAAGGATCCTTACTACGTCGACTAACGATCGCCGATTTTATGCATTAAAAGAAAAAGATCTCAAATAAAATATACAATTATATAGGCACAAAAGCGTTATGCGAAACGTGCCGCACAAGACAGCGCTAAAAAAACGATTATAGAACAATAGATAAAATCTACATACGAATTTTAATTTTGTAAATAAAAGTAGTTAATTGTTATTTGGCTAATTAATGAATAAATATAAATTACAGTAAAGAGAAGAGAATGCTGATAATGTACCCAGACAGAAAAGATAACTTTTTAAATAAAAATGATAATTAGATATGATTTAAAGTGCTAAGATTAAAACAATACTAATTAAATCTGAACTCAAAAAATAAATCTCATTACACTTTCAGAAGAACGGACCCAAACTTAAAAATTGAAAACAATCAAAAGGAATAAATAAATAGAGAAACTAATATATATAATATTTGTTACTTTTTAATTTGCACTTAAGTTAAAAATTAAATGAAAACTTAACCATTTGATCTTTTCAAATGAACATAAATTCAACATTACAGATCTAGTTTGGTGCTACTGTCATTATACTCGGCCATAGACTAGGTTCTTCTTATTATTTTTAAATTTATATTTAAATGAAAACAGATAATCATGTTCACTATAATGTAAACCTTAAAATTACAGTAATATTTTAATAATCTAATTTTCTTGAAGTTAGGAATTTATTTAATCTTAATTCATTTACTAATTAAAAAGGCCAAATAAAAATTAATATTCGAAGAGTGAAGTAAAAACGTTCGAAAATTATACATTTGGGTACCACGATGACATATATTAAAAAAAATAAGACGAATGTTAACAAAAAAAAAATGAACGAATCAACAAATAAATATGTTGACTTTTAAATGGTTTAAATTATTTTGAATTATTTTTTAGAATCTATTCTATAGTCCACAACAAGGCATCAGCTATCCGAGACATTTGGGTTGAGAATAAGCAGGGTCAATTGCGTAAAAATAGATTAATTTATTTGGCATAAAAGGTTCTTTATTTAAAAACCAAAAAATATTATATTATTGTAAAGTTACAAAATATGAAATAAATAGAAATTCAATAAACTTTTAAATTATTTAAGCTAAAATGCTCAATACAGTCCAAGAAGTCAAAATTTTTTTTTTATCTTATTCATTGTCGATTGGCAAGCGTCAAAGAATGATTTAACAGAAAAAATAGCGAAGGAACATTGTTATATGTAAAAAGGATATAAAAAAGAGAATTTAAAAAAATAGTAATTCTAAAAATTTATCTATCATTAAAAATTAAAAAAACTTAAATTATAAAAACAATTTTAATATGTATGACTGATTAAACGTTTACTAATAGAAGACTCCAATTAAAACGCGAACTCGAAAATCTTCATAAAAATTTCTTATCAATTTTACATGATTGTATACAGTTCCAAATATATCTTCTCTTATAATTATTATAATCATCAAAATAAAAACAAAATTTGCAACAGTTATTCACATAATAGTCGAAAATTAAACGCACTAAATTTCGCACACACCAAGATATACTATTTATATAAACAGTTAAATTTGGCAAATATCAAAATTTTATTATAATTTTTCATTTAATTACCCAAAGAAATAGTAATGAGATATTAATAATAATAATAAGAAATAAAAGAATGACTTAATTTAATAATGCAAAGAATAGACAAAGTAAAAATATTAATAAACTAAACCTTTTATAAATTTGATCAATAAGATACACTCTCTTATGGTCAAAAAATATAAAAAATAAAACAAAAATTTTTATAAAACATAATTTTATTATTTTAAAGGAAAACAAGGTAACTAGATTGCCTTAATGATTTCAATTGTATTAAGGATTAAGAAATTTAAAATTGTTCAATGCAACGATAAAGAAAATAAAACAATAACAAAAATTGTTGTACGTAAATTCCACAATGACTGTAAAAATACTAAACTTTAATTCGCAATAATAGTGCAAAGGCTATATGTCAGGGATTCACACGGATTTCTATAGACAACACGAGCGACAAGCAACTAAAAAAAATAAACAATTAACTAACATCAAGCCAATACACTTAACAAAAGGATGACCAATATTTTAATCTAGAACAATACTAAAAAAAAGTGCTCATTAAATTCATTCTGCAACTTCTCATTAAGTACAAATTATTATAAAAAATGTGGCATTTAAAATAAAATTCCAATTTAAGAAAAATTTTGACGCACATTGTTATGCAATCTTAATCCAAAAAAATTTATAAGTTTTTAATTATGCACTTCCATAACAAAACCAAAGGGTGACATCATTTATTAAAGAAATGCTGTAAAACAGAGAAAGATTGCGGGCATGCCAAATATATATAGCATTCTAACAACGCAATGTCGCCATAACACACAGCAAGTACCAAATTACGTGATTTTGCTGTTATTTCTTATTGTGTATTTATTAAAAAATAAGAAAAGGATTTTACGAAAAATTGTTGTGAAGCATCTTAGACATAAAAACATATCCCACTGCAAAGGTTTGTCACCAAAATAAATTAAAAAATATAACCAATTTTAACAAATACTAATAAACTAATAGAAAAAAAATAGTGTGCATTTGCATACAGTAATCAAGATGAGATAAATCAGCAAAATAAATTTTTTTTCACGCATTAAAACATATGCACTCATAGTCTTAAATATAATGGAAAATACTTAAAGTCTTTTTTATATATCTAACTAAATTAAAAATTGTTCTGCCTTTGCCATGGATTACTTACAGTCAAGTATAATACAAAACCCGCAAAAAGTTGTTGATTTATAAATCGCTAAAGTGGCGCAATCCAGAACAAAACTTTAATGGTATAATTAAATTAAATAATTTTAAAATAAATAATACGGTAGTCTACATGGAATTATAAGTATATATAATTCTACACAAATATTACATGAGTCGACAAACATCATCAGGCAAAGAAAAAACATTTAAAAGTTGCCAGTAATCTAAATTTAATTTTGTTTGCAAGGTGTTTCACAAATTTTTTGATTTTTTTCAAATATAATAAGTAGACGCAAAAATAGTAATATTATAAAATACCTAAACAAATTTTAACTATATAAGTTTTAAGAGAATGGCTAAAAATCTTGACATCAAATGCCTGCGAAATTAAAATGTTACCAGCCAGGAAAAGGCAGTAATAACTTTTAAATAAAATATTGGAATAAAGTTAGATTTTGAATAAACTGTAAAGTAAAGGACATCCAAAAAGGATATTCGTAGAGTAACCAAGCCCGAATCATAATTCAATATTTTAACACATCTTCGTCATTTTATTCATCTCCTTGTCGGCTTAATTTAGTAAACCAATCTCACATTTTAAAATTGAGGAATAGACTAATGGACAATACCTTGATAAATGTGAAGAACAAATTAATCAATTTAAATTTTTGTTTGGTATCTTCTTAAATGTTTAAAATTCAATAAAAATGCTATAATTATAATTTTTGAAATATAAATAAAATTTAAAAACAAATTAATTTAAGTTTTGTATTTGGACAACACCACAACATTGGCATAGACGAATAAAAAACTAACTAAATAAATATTTTCAAAAAATGAATATTATGCGAAATTGTAAATATCAATATAATTATTAACAAATAAATTATAGCAAGAACAAATTTAAAAAAGTATTAAATTTACGTTAACGCCACTCATAAACTCATTGTAAAAGTTATAAAGATCAAATATTTAATGAATAACATATTAATTAAAACATTAAATCAACAAAGCAATCTTGTCAGTTTAATAAAAATAAGTAAAAAGTTCCACACCGAATAAAAAATAACATTTACTACTGTATATTAAAAGGATTAAAAATAACTTAAAAAACTGAATGAAAAAGTTTTTAAGTAATTGATTTTCAATTCGAGATGGAGTTACTTACGCATCAAAATTAAATTAAGGTATATTAAATTTGCATAGACTAATGTTCAATATAATGTTAATCCATAATATTCATTCATGTAATACAAAAATTAAATACTTCAAACAAATATAGTTACGTTTAATTTAAGATTTATTATGTTCAAAAATCTAGCAAGTTTGAGAAAAATTAAATCAGTAAAGATATTAAAAAAGTGAAATTTCATTAAAATAAAACCGAACAATAAATATTTAATTACACTTTAATATAAAAAAATTCAAGTATTAATTGAGGAGAATATATAATAATCCATTTAAATTCGGGTAATTTTTAAAATCGGTGCAACATAAATACCTACATTGAAGTTTTAAATTACTGAATGATTCAAAAATAATGAATAATTTATCAAAAATATATAAAAAAATGAAACTGAGTGAATGATACAAAATTAAATTAAAAAAGTAGAATATTTCTAAAAAATAACAAAAAGGTACTATGCTCACATGAAATGAATGTCTAATAGCAACTGCAAACAGAATAAATCATTAATGATAAAATTAATTACTAATGAAGATAATATTTCCGTCAATACATTATGGAAAAAAAGTTTTTAAATTCTCTTACCAAATAGACGAGACCAAGAATGGGAAAATCTTAAAAAATTATAAATATAATTATAAAAAAAGTTCTGACGACAATGGGGATTCTGCGAATGAGCTAGAGCCTCCTCTTCACGACGATGATGAAGAAACTAACTAGCAAAGGTAACCCACCGCCTTACTCAACAACTAACTCGACTTTTGATCATTTTGATTCTAAATAATGAAAAAAATGAGCTTATCATAATTAATCATAAAAATTCCTAATAAATTAATAAATCTGATTAGTTGCAAAGCGACTAATTTCTTTTATTCATTTTGTACATACCTTATGGGTTGAAAAATTTACAATTCCTAAGGACAAAAAAATTATAAATAAAATTATTAAGTCATTTACAATAAAGAAAAAAATTCATGATCAACTTAAATAAGAAAATGTTGCTAAAATTATGAGAACAAATAAAAAGAAAAAATAGGCAAATTGTGAAAACAAAACTATTAACGTGACAGCGATTGAGTGTTCATTAAAACGTATTTAATAAAAGAAGAAATATATAAGAGTTCACATCAACAATATATCTGAACATTCTATAATTTGATCGGCAAGATAGAATTAGTAAACAAAAAATCTATTAACATAATTTATAAGTTTACCAACGATAATGAGTGAGCAAATCACCAGATCGGACATGCTTTCGTGTTGTGGACGCAAAAAATGCAAAGGCAGCTAAAATAATAAAATAGCGATAAAATTATTTCATTTATTGTAATTGTTTTTAAGGTTATTAAACAGATGAATTTAAGGTGCACAATTGAAAAATACACAAGAAACAAAAAAAATAGTATCAAATAGGCTAATATCGAACCTAAATAAAAAATAATATTTTAAAGTTAGCCGTTTGTGCGAGATAATTTCAATTTATTAACAACAAAACGATCCAAAATTTCGATGCAATTTTATAATGCAAAAGTGCCGAAATAATGTTTGAGCCTGCAGAAGATGATAATGCAATTAGAACAGCACAAAAGATGAGAAACATAATAGAATGAGAAGTAAGCATTATTAACAAGCAAAACAAAATATGTAATGGTTTTACCAGTCAATTAATATTTTGATTTTTATATGTTTGGTATTAATAATAAAGCAACTATTTTATTCGACAGACACAAAAAGTTTAATTAATGATTGACTTCGCTGATTACTGCGACATTTGTAATGATTCAGAAAATTTTTTTTTATTAAAACAATCAAATCAAAATTCTTTAACACGTTACTGAATTTTAACAAATTAATCCTCTTGAACAAATAAATTTTTGGGTTTTTTATTTAAGTGCTAAAATAATGTGTCGATTTGGAAAAGATGCATAAACAACGCAAAGATATGATAATTTAGAGTTTTAGACTTTTGTTAGCAAAAAAATAAATAATAATATGTAAAATTGAAGAAAATATTCATTGAATATTTACGAATAAAAAATAAAATTGCTAAGTTAAATTGCTAACTCCAAGAGAAAACAAGAAAAATAAAAATATGCAAATTAAAAAACTTAATAATGTTTAACGATTTAAAGAACTAAATTGATAAATGAAATGGTAATCATAATTAAAAAAATACGACGCTAAAAAATACAAAAAACTAATGCTCATTAGAGTGCATGGTTAAAATGAAAGAGATTAGTGTCTAAATTCGTACAAGGAAGAAAAAATGCGGGTAATGCTCGTCCAACCCAATTCGTTCTCAAGTTGCTTTTCATAGCCTCCATTTGGTTAAGAAACAGCTGGTAGATGTTAACTATTAAAGAAATTTCAATATATTTAAAATTAAATTATCTTTTTACTTACATATAGATTTTAGAATTTTCTTTATTTTTTTTTATTAAATTACGTTTTTTAATAAAAAAAAACTTTTTTCTTAAAATTGATAGTCAAATTAAGAATGTTGTGATTTTTTTAAATGTCTCCATTACACAAAAAAATATCAAAGCAATATTGTCATCTAAATTTTGTCAAATCTATTATTTTGATGCTGCTTGATGCGCGGCGTGCCAATTTTAATTTCTTTGATTCTTTGTATTTGCAAACATCAATTTTTTGTTAGTAACCGATAAAATAAAAAGCAAATATTTATTAAAAACATTTTTATTAATTTTTAATGGTTGGCAAATTTAAAAATTGTAACTTTAACAATTGAATTTTAATATTAAAGCTTTGCACGGCTAAACATTACTGATAAGCACTGCAAACTCCCAAAGTGCTAAAATCATCAATAACACAAGCAGAAATTTAATCAGCATCTGTGTAAAATCCATTGAATTAAAACAAAAATGTTACATATATCAATTAATTAAGACAAAATTGTGATTAATACTCAAATCTGCACTTCCTAAATCGTCCGAGGTCCGTCATATATCATTAAACAGTATTATTTTATTCATCAAAAAATTCAACAGCCAGGAAAACATAAAAATTTATATATTTAAACTGGCCATTTGCTCAAAAAATTTTAAAGGAAAAGAATTCATAATAATTTCAAATTTTAAAAGCGTAAAAAATCGATGCCAAATTCAAAGTATTTTCATAATAACAGGATTATGAAATGATCCTTCTCAAAAACAATTTATGCAACAAAAACTAGTTTAAAATAAAAAAATTTAAAATTTGGGGTAGTCATTTTTAAATTGAGTTTTTTATGCCAATAAAAACATGTCTTTAATTAAAAAAAACAAAACAATATATGGTAAAAAAATGTGTAAAAAAAAATATATAAAGACTCTTCGCCCTACAATACCTTTGTTTATTAATTTGTGCCGCCAGCTATTTAATGTTATATTTAATCCATAAAGAATAAATAACCCGTGTAAATTTGATAAGATATCAAAAACAAAGTTTAAAAAATATTAAATTTTAAAGAAAAATTCAAGTTTTAAAAATCTTAAACATGAAAGTTAATCCAATAAAAAATTGTATGGGGTGAATGAGGAAAACAAAATTTAAACATATTTAAAAGCTCTGAGAAATAAAATACATAAATTTAGATGAAAGCACTCGGACGAAGTCAAAAACAATTAGATGTGTTTTTACTCATAATAAAACCAATTGGATACTAAAAAATACCAAAGTTTTAAATAAGAATGGCAAAGAGATGAGCATCTAAAAAACAAATTAAAAGCATTCTGATAATACCAAAGATCAAATTAGGTAACTTATACAATAATATCCACAAAAATATTCCTAATTAAGAACTTGTTATCAATAAAAAAATCATTATGGTTGAATAAATTAAGCGATGGTCATAATAAACATATTTTCCAAAGGTCAAATGTCTAATCAGACGCGAAAACCGTTTAATTACACAAACAAATCAATTCGAACGAAATAAGTAAATGGAGATAGCACTAGTGAAATGGTGAGTTTGAAAACTTATCAAGTTCAAAAAAATTAAAATAATAAAATTTTATACAATTAAAAAAATAAATTCGTTGATTGGAAAACTTGAGTGATTTTCATGATTATGAAAAGCGTTTTTTATGCCACCAGCAAGGAAATACAATTTAAAAAAGTCCAGTTTAAGCAGATTATGCAAAGTTTAATTCATTAAATTACTACAAAGTAAATTTTAATAATTTCAAAACCTAATATAGTTAAAAGTAAGATAAGTGTAAATATTTAATACATTTTGGTTTCCATTGGGCCAAGTTTAGTTTAAGCAGATGATGCAGAGTTTAAGGCAATTATGGAGAATGGGGGTCACGACAAAAAAAATGCTAAAAATTTGGCAGGCCTTTATACGGGTCTTAAAAAATCTTAATCAGTGAAATTCTATTAAAAGACAAAGGGATAATGTCAAATACTAATTTGGTGGGATTACTAAATTTACTATCTCTAGTTGTAATTTTGAGAAATTGCTTACATGGAATTTTACAATAACCGAACCCATAATAAAGTACAACAATTGCAAATTAAATGCATTGCAATATAAAGGTGGTCTTAGTGTTCGTTTCATATATAAATTTCTTATTTAAATCTAAATTTTAAATAATCTAGAATAATTGATCGTTATGGTGAAAAAGCAATTGGAACATATTAAAAGTTTTATTGTTTATCTTCCAACATTAAACCGACCTAAATAATAAAAAATCTAGTTGAAATAGTTTTTTTAATCTAAAAATTCTTATACTAAATTAAACATTAAGTTTTGCAATTGTTCAACACAAAACACGAGGAGATGATCAGTTTCGGGTAGGCTATTGTCTAAGCACCATGAATAGCGCCTCATACTTGCAGCACGACAAAGAGAATTTGGTTCCTGATTATCGACGCATGCGGACAAATTGAAATTAAATAATCTGTATTTTCATCTTAGAATAATTTTATCTGCAAAACTTTGTCAATAAAATAAAAACCCAAAATATAATAAATGAGAACCCATCGAAAATCACCATATAAACTTTAAATATAAAGTAATTCAATTATAGACAAGAAATGTCAAATGCAAAATGATAATAAAATTCTTAATTAAAATAAATGTGATCGAAATATAATATGTAAAGGCAAAAAATTTTAATCAATTCTCGTAATTAGTATAAGAAAACGCTAAGAATAGATTTAAGAAATAATTGATTGAAAAAAATGATCTTACAAAAATCTGAATTGAAGTTTAAATACATGGTAATACAAACCCAATTACGCTCAACCGTCGTGGCATACAAGACATGGGAAGAGAACTATGAACGGGATACAATTAGAAGACGTAATAACTTAATTCAATAGTCTTCAGCAGTAAATAAATGGAACGAGAAACAAAATATGAAAAGACGAAAAGTTAAAAATGGAAATAAAAATACAAAAAATTGTAAATCGGCGAAGGTAAATAAGAAGCAGCTATAATGAATAGACAAGTTAATATTTTTTAATGAATAAAAAATATGAAAAGATCAAAATGACGGAATATAAGTTTGTTATTCTTTATCAAATTTCAATTAATCTTAAAAATTTAGGATAAAAATTAAATATAAATTTAAAAAAACAATAACAAAGTTAAAATTTAAAATTAATAAGTTCTGTCAATCGAAAAATAATTAACTTTGCCCTAGGCATTAGTTTGCAATAAATTTTTCTTTACAAAATGCAAGTTATGATTGAGTGCCCATCACCACGAGAAAGGACACATATTGTATTTGTGGTATTTGCCAAGTTAAAATTAAAAAATGAAATAAAACAAATTAAAAAAAATATGAACAGCATAAGCTTGAAAATATAATAAATATTAAAAAATATATAAATGAGAATGCAGAAGAAAAGGCAAGCCAATTCGTTCAGGAATTACTTTGGTTATTATTGCAAGGCGCCAAGCTTAAAATTCAAATAAATTATTTTTAAAAGGAATGTAAATTTTCTTTTATCGCAAAAATAATTAAAAATATCTATAATGAATTAATAAATCTAATTAAAAACTAAACCAACTTCAGCTATTTAAAATTATTAATTTCAAAATCCCTTTAAATGTCAAAAACGAATCGTTTAATAATTATTCTACGGTAATTAATAACTACGTATTAGAGGAAAATTAGATAAAATATTTACCGTAATAAAAACCTGAAAATATAAAGATTAAATATAAAATTAAGTATGGGTGATAATCTTTATCATCATGGTTGACAGATGTTAATAAATACAGTAAGGGTGACTTTAAAAAGGAAAGAAATTATATTATTCTAGCAAAAAAAGAGCCTTTATAAATTAATAGCTAATATAATTCATATCATATAAAAAGTAAAACTCAAAATTCGATAGTTTGAATACAAAAAAATTGAAAAAAAAATCTGTTACATATAAGGTTTACCAAGTTATCTTCAACAGGATATACCTACATTAGAACCCCAAAAACCTATATCCAGCAAAGAAATCTATTGAAATAATCAAAACAAATAAAAGACTACAAATTAGAATTGTACAGAACGACCAATCTCACAACAAAATTACTAATATAATTTCCAAATAATTGAACTTCCCGAAAGAAAAAATAATGTTTAATTTGAAAATAAGAAGCTGACATTGAATTGTATGAAATGAAAAAATTAAATTTGCCTTCTAAAATCTAATGAAAATATTAACACTCCAAAGAAGAGCTACGAGCAAAACGAGTAGGAAGACAACTAATGATCCTCTCGTATATTATTATTTTAAAACTTTTCACAGATTCTCTATTTGTAATTTTAATGTTAAAAAAGTATAAATATAACGATTTCAATAAGGTCGCATTGATACTATACTAAGAGAAAGAAATCGTGTCTTAAAATTGAAAAAAGTTTAAAAAAATACAAAATATACAAACAAATCATTGCATCAAATTATTTATATTAAACCAAAACTTGTGATTAATTCAAACACTTTAAGAAGAAAAAGTTTTTTTTGGTGCTAATATAAGTTATTCATTACAGTAATTTTTGAAATTGAACCATGAAAAAAAGATTTAAAACAAAAAATCAAGTATTTTTAAAGCAATGATATAAGTTAAATTAATGTACATTGAATTTATCTTCTTCTTCCTATGTACGACGAAAAAAACCTACTTAAGACGCTTACTTGTGGATACTTAACCAAAGCCTTTATGAAAAGACAATTATGTCGAAAACGCGACCAGCAAAAGTCGCCAACAGGATTCCAATAATGCAAGAATGGAACATATTCTCTCACTACAAAACTTAAATTTAACTGAATTTTTCTTATAAATGAAAAAAATATACAATATCATTAAAAAATCATTAAAAAGATTATTGTAGCTGATTCAAAATTAATCTAAGCAAAATAAAATGCAAACAAGTCGTAACAATTGCAAGAATAAATGAATCATTAACACAAGATTATTTTATCTTTACCTAGATAATTATTTGAATATAAAAATTTAGGTAAATTAACAGATTCATAGAATTTACCGAACAATTATGTATGAGCAGTAAATATTACATTAAAGTATCATTTTATCATTGCAACAACTATAAAAAAAATAGAAGTTATTCTACACTAAAATATTCGAGAAGTAGACAACAAATTTAAAGAAAAAATGTTTAGTAAAACTAATTGTGAATTGAACATACGGCCTCTTATTAATCAATGGACTTAATTATTGCATACAATTTATTCTGAAATTTAGAATAAAAATGTGTGAAATTATTTTAACCAATGAACTAGGTGGTCCGTAGAGCTATTGATTGTTGTTTGAAATAGATTATGTCCTGTTGATTATGTGTTTAAATTTAATATTTGAAGTTTTTGAAAATTTTTCGAAAATTCAATTTCCACCCAAAAATTGGGTTCTGAGGGTGAGAAGAATAGCGCTTCGCGCTAAGGGACGCGGCTTCGCCGCGTTTCTAGCATTCATTTTGCATCCATACTGTGTTTTACACATGCGGGTCAGATGCCCAATGCGGGGCTTAAGGACAAATAGTGGGCGTATGCCCCAATGCGCGGCTTATGCACCAATACTGGGCGGATGCCCCAATGCGCGGCTTGTGGATCAAAAGTGTGCGGATGCCCCAGTGCGCGGCCAATACACCAATAGTGGGCGGATGCCCCAATGCGCGGCCAATACACCAATAGTGGGCGGATGCCCCAGTGCGTGGCTTGCGGATCAAAAGTGGGCGGATGCCCCAGTGCGTGGCTTGCGGATCAAAAGTGGGCGGATGCCCCAGTGCGCGGCTTGGTCGGATGCCCCAGTGCGCGACTTGGTCGGATGCCTCAGTGCGCGGCTTGGTCGGATGCCCCAGTGCGCGGCTTGGTCGGATGCCTCAGTGCGCGGCTTGGTCGGATGCCCCAGTGCACGGCTTGGACGGATGCCCCAGTGCGCGGCTTGTGGATCAAAAGTGTGCGGATGCCCCAGTGCGCGGCCAATACACCAATAGTGGGCGGATGCCCCAATGCGCGGCTAATGCACCAATAGTGGGCGGATGCCCCAGTGCGTGGCTTGCGGATCAAAAGTGGGCGGATGCCCCAGTGCGTGGCTTGCGGATCAAAAGTGGGCGGATGCCCCAGTGCGCGGCTTGGTCGGATGCCCCAGTGCGCGGCTTGTGGACTAATAGTGGGTGGATGCCCCAGTGCACGGCTTGTGGACCTAATTGCTGACAATGACGTAAACAAAAATTAATTCTGGGAGGGGGCCTTATATTAGAGGAATCACATTTATTCTTTGTTTAAGCCGCTGCAACTCGGCTCGTTTTGTAAATTGATTAGCGGTGTAAATATGTTTTTTGTAGGGCTTTTAATGCTATATTAGATAGGGTAAAAAAATTTCCATTTTAGGTTAAAAAATTTTCAAAAATTTTTCAAAAGGGTACCCCCTATGGATTTGCACTCCCAAAAGACATTCACCGTTCTTTCACGTTTCAGCTACAGTCACAATTTTGCGGCAAACAAACAAAATATAGAGCATTTAAAGCTCTATCGGCCTGGGTAAAAAATTTCAAAAAATTTCGATTCATTAAAAAGTTATGAATTTTTTTCTAAAAATTCAAAATGTTTCAGAAATTTTGCTCTAAGAATTTTAGAATTGAAATTTCGACTAAATATAATAAAATTCTCCTTAATTTTATCTATTTTATAAACCCAATAAATCTACGCTATATACATTTTGAGCTGAGTTATGATTTTTGGAAAGTGCACACAAATTTTCCCTATCCGACCCAGGGCCAAAAGTGAAATTTTTCAATTTTGCATTTACAATCTTGAAAAAGACTTTAAAAGGTCAGAAAAAATAAGGGAAACAATTAGAATTAATTTCATGTCGCTGCACCTATTTTTACCTGAGTTATTAAGTTTTCAATTCCCATCCCCAGCCATTCCCAGTCAAAAAAAACAAAATTCACTTCTCGCCGCTGTTGCTCCGTTCACTTTGCAAATTGGATAGAAGTGTAAATATGTTTTTCGCATGATTTTTAAGGCTTTATCTGGCTGGGTAAAAAATATAATTTTTGGACGAAAAAATGTTCAAAAAATTTTCAAAAGGGGTACCCCTATGGATTTCAATTCACAATACACATTCGTCGTTCTATCTCGACCCATTTTGAAGTTGCAAGTATCAAGTAAAGAAAATATTTGTAGAGTTTTTAAAGATCTTTCTTGCAGTGTAAAAAAGTTCGGAAAATCTCCATTCTGAAAAAAGTTCTGAATTTTTTTTCTGGAAATTAAAAAAATTTCACAAGATTGGTTATAACTTTTTGAATTTTTGGAAATGAATAATCAGATAAACAGCATAAAATTCGCGCTATTTTTCTGTATTATATCAATCAAAATAATCTACAAAATATCCATTTGGAGCTATGTTACGAATTTTTGAAAGTGCACCTAAATTTTCCCTATCCGACCAAGGGCCAAAAAAATGAAAATTTTCAAATTTTTATTTACAACCCCATAATTGATTGTATAAATTCAGAAAAAATCAGCGCATCATTTAGAAATTAATTTCACAATTCAGCACCTATTTTGAGCCGAGTTATGAATTTTCAAATTCTTATCCCCAGTCAAAAAAAAATAAAATTTTCAAAATTTTCAGATAGACCTACCGAAATATTTTCAAAATATGCAAAAAAATCGTGGAATACGATAAAAAATGTTTCCGAACCCATAGAATGCTCCAGCAAGCCGAAAAAAAAGATTTACCCCATGTGGGATTCGAACCTGCCAGCAGCCCAGCAGCAGCCGCCAACACTACCAATCCGCCACTATTTTTTTCAAAAAAAAATTTTCCAAA
>JAKKIK010000654.1:0-25824 GCA_024500135.1 Heterodera carotae | reverse complement strand
GGTCAAAAAATTGGACCGGGACCGGGATCCCGGTCAAAACGGGATTTTTTGAAACGGGAGTCCCGGTCCCGGTCCAAAACGAAATCCCGGTCCCGTTCTCGGGTTTTTCAAAATACCGGTCTCTAATAATCAATGAAGTCCAAAACTTGAAAAGAGCCATGGGTCTTTTTGTTGGTCCTTTATTGGTTTATCTTTGATGACGGTGTAAAAATTTTAAGGAATGTTGAACCGCCGATTTGGTTCGACAGCAATGTTACTCTCTTCGAAATTCAACGATTGTAAAAAGAAGGAATGGGCAGATGGACATCGAAGTAAATATTGAAGACCTAAACCATAAACTTAACCATTTCCGATGGATTGCAACTTAATTATGTACTTTTATTGTATCGCTTTTGGAAAGGTCATGAAAAATCGTAAAACTCTTCGCTAGCAAACAAAGGCGAAGCCGTTCTTGTTTTTTCGGGCAAGGGAGTCGCCAAATGCATATTAACATTTCTTTTTCTTGTGATAAGCATTGTGAAAATATAATATTACATACAATTCAAATAAATGTGATGGTGAATTTGTTTTATTTTTATTTTTTTCGTTTTATGTATTCGGTCGCATTTCGTTGGGTTTTAAATAAAAAATTTCCGTTTATCTTTTGATTTTTTTTAGTTCTTTTTTCTGATGTGGTAGTCTGCCTTTCCGGCTGATGAGTTATAATTATTTGTTTAAAATTGTCGTTGTCGGCGATCACAATTCCGGCAAGTCGTGCATTTTGTTGAGGTTTTCGGAAAATTCTTTCCGTTCCGACCATGTGAGTACCCTCGGCGTCGACTTCAAACTGAAAACCATTAAAGTCGGACGGGATAAAATTCGGTTGGAGCTGTGGTGAGTCATCTAAATGAGCTCTGTGCTTTCCTTACATCGCTTGTCTGAAATTAAGGGACACTGCCGGTACTTTCGACTGAGTCATTCATTATTGTTCAGTTTTGTAACAATGCTTAGGTATGGAAAGGTATCGGACCATTTACAATTCGTATTACCACTCGGCCCACGGGGTTATGTGTGTGTACGATTTGGTAAGCATTTTTCGGTTCTCCATTTAAGTTCATGGTTTTGTTCTCAATTTTAGACCAACGAAAAATCGTTCGAAAATTTGGAGAATTACTGGCTCAGACAAGTGAAGGAACATGCGCCACAAAATGCCGTCCTTCTCATGGTTGGCAACAAGGCCGACTTGGAGTCCGAGCGGAAGGTGGACTTTGACCGTGCCGAAAAGTGCGTTCTTTCATTTTAATAAAGGCCCAAATGAAATGCCTAATTATTCTTAGCCTGGCGAAGAAAATAGGAGTGTCAATTTATGAAGTGAGCGCAAAAACGGGCATTAACTGTGACGAGGCCTTCGTGGAACTTGCGACGGTTATGCGGGACAGACTATTGAACTCGGGTAAATGTTGCTTTTTCTGTCACTGGACGAATTGGACCGTTCATTTTAACCCATTTTCAGTGCTGAATTCCGACTCCGACGAGTCGGATCATCTCTCTTCCGCATTTCACGTCGATGGAGTGATATCGGACGAGAAACTTCTCAATGGACGCTTTTTGAATTCTGCGCCCCGTTGTTGCTCCGGCGGTGGCCCCTCTCCGACATTCGTTTGACTTTTTACCGATTCGACCGTCCTTCGACGACAACAAAAAAAAGGCGCGTTGTGTGTTTATGCGATGGGTCTTTCCACCATTTAAATTTACTTTGTGCTTTCCCATCGAACCTCTCTCTCTCTCTCTCTTTCTCCTCTGTGTTCCGATGAGGCTGCTTATATTTCTCTTTTGTTTTCATCCCAAAATCTTAGCACAATTCGATGAATGCGCCTTCTTCCTGCTTTAAACTTGTTGCTATTGCTCCTCCTTTTTTTGTTTGTTTTGCCTGATACATAATTAATTACATTTAAACGAACGACTCTATCCCATCCAATCTCATGAGCATTCATTCACTTCTACTTTTCCAATAAATTTAAACCCATTTATCTATTTGCTATTATCATTATA
This sequence comes from Heterodera carotae, assembly GCA_024500135.1. Classification (NCBI taxonomy): domain Eukaryota; kingdom Metazoa; phylum Nematoda; class Chromadorea; order Rhabditida; family Heteroderidae; genus Heterodera; species Heterodera carotae. Next base: position 23,793 of record JAKKIK010000654.1, on the reverse strand, counting down.
ATTTCTTACGTAATTTGGCTCGGACATGCAAAAACCCGTTTATTCCGATTATTTTGATAAGGATCATTTATATGTGACACACATTGTTCATTTAAACGGAGGAGCAAAAAAGTGCAGTGAGGACGTGCGGGGATTATACTGCCAGGTAAATGCCTCGTCCGGAGAAAAACCCGCCAGGGGAGGGTAGGCCAATGGGGTCCCCCCGTTTATTATTTGACTAAGGTAAGGCGCCGCGGTGGGGACCAACGGAGGGTCATTTGTGTGGAATTAGTCGAGTCGAAATGATGCACTTGACAGTAAATAGTGGGGAAGTGATGGAGGCGCAGGTCCCTTTACGAGATGAATGATTTGGTCGAGCTGGGTGAGTGAGTGCAGTTGTTGCATCCCCCTCCACTCAATTTCGGTCCCTTCCCTCTCAACTTCCACCATTTGCAACAAATATTTAATGTTAATTTGTCCTTTCTCTTTTATTATTGCTTATCATTTAGCACTCAGCAGAGATTGCTGAATTACTGCCCATTCAATGCAAACCCAAAAAGATGACGTACAGCAGCAAATGCCCTCTACGTCTCCTGCAAATTCATTGAGTTCCGAGACTGCGCCAAATGCCGATTTGGAGGCGAGGCAATGCGCACAATTTGGCGATGTTGGCACACTGAAGAGACTGTTGGATTCCGGGAAACTCACAGCAAATTCGGCAATTAACCAAATACTGTCCGATTTAGCCGCATTTTTTAAGGTGGATCAGGACGACTGCTCTCTTCTCCATTGGGCAGCTATTAATAACCGAGTCGAAGTACACTATGCCAATTCCTATTCTTAATCCAATTCGTTTACTTTTTTTAGGTCGCCCAATTGCTAATTGACCGGGGAGCCAATGTGAATGCTGTCGGCGGAGTTCTTGCTTCGACTCCATTGCATTGGGCTGCCAGACACGGACATGGACGAATGGTGGCACTTTTGGTCGGTAAATAATAAATTGCGTGAAATTTATATAAAATTGACAAATGCCTCTTCTTCTATTTTTAAATAACTTGTCATATTTTTTGAGGTACGGAATAATGCCGATTGGTCATTGCGTGACGTCGAAGGTTTGGCACAAGTTTTGCTTTCGCTATGCCCAAATGCCTCCCAAAGGGTTCACCGCTCTTCACATTGCTATCCAATTTGGCTGCACCCCCGTAGCTGCTTATTTGATTGCGATGGGCCAATCTCCGGACGAATTGGACACCACGAAAATGACACCGGCCATTTGGGTGGCTTTCAAAGTGTACAGCAAAGACCCATTGCGAATGTTAGCAAAAATGGGCGCTGATTTGGAGAAGGCAGACAACACTTATCGGTCAGTCGTAGGATCAAAGACAAAAGCCGAATTCTTATTTGTTTGAATGGCTTTACAGGAACACGCCTCTCCATTGGGCAGTCCTTCAAGGAAATCACACGGCAGTCAGTGCACTGCTTGAACTCGAAGTGAATTTGGTGCCATTGAACAAAGAGAAGGAAACGCCGTTGGAAATCGCAAAACGCAAAAACGACCATTTGTCGGTGCGAATGATTGAAATGGCGGGCAGGGAACGGGGCATATTCCCTTCGAGTTTCACTCAACATTTATCCGAAAGCAAAGTGAGTCGGTGGACCCAAATGCGTAACTACCAATATTTACTTATTCATTCAGAAAATCTCGCAAAATGTCATTTTTTCGTTGCCATTCTTCGCCTTATTTCTGTCGAGTTTCATCGCCAATTGCTCCTTCAATTTTGTGGTCAAAACCGAACTCTTTGCTTTGCTTGGTGCCTCCCTTTTGTTCACCCTAAGGTCAGTTGTGCTTTGGCATTACTTTCCATTGTCCATTTTGGCTTTTTTTTTTTCGTCCGCAGACATTTTGCCAAGGACCGTCGCGAGTTGGCCATTCGCGTGTTTCTGTTTGGTCTCACAATTGCCTCCAAATGCTTTGCCGTCTTCGGTTGGCTGATTTTCCTCCACGCGGTCGTCCCTTGGCACATGCAAATCGCCTTTTTCTTCTGTCTCCTGCTGCTCCCTTTGCTCACTTACCGAATTTGTCTGTCCGATCCGGGCGTTGTCCAAGTCACTCACAGAGTTGGACGGACACTTGCAAAATCAATTTCAAATAAAACATTTTTTCAGGAACGATGCCAAATGCTCATTTGGATGACTGAGGAACCGTTGTGGAAGGGAAATTTCTGTTCCACCTGTCTGATCACGCGGCCGGTGCGCTCCAAACACTGCCAGTAATAATAATATTATATACATATTTTTGCGAATGATTCGATTTAAAATTCATCTTGTCAGAGTCTGCGACAAATGCATTCTCCGATTTGATCACCACTGTGATTTGTTTGACCAATTACTCTTACTGAATTTTAAACATTTCTCAATTTACCCCCACATTTCCAGGCCCCTGGGTGGCAAATTGCATCGGAGAAAGAAATCACAGTACGTTTATTGAATAGAATGTTTTGCGATATGACAACAACTCGGAATTGAGAGGGATTTTCATTCCCCCATATTCTGACAAATCTTTCCAATTTTAGGGACTTTCATCGTCTATCTCATTATGCTCGAGTTCTCCTGCCTTCTCGTGTTCATCGGATGCCTTTTCTGTAAATGTTGGCCTTTTTTGCGTGTTAAAATGTTTTTTGCCTCTTTTCTCAAAAGATTGGCGCGATGTCTGCGGCCAAATTTCCGGCACAAATGTCGTCTTTTGTATGCCATTCGTCACTGTGCTAGGCTTCTTTTCTGTCAACTATTTTTTCTTCGTCACCGCTTTGCTTTGCATCCAATTTTATCAGGTGAGCAGCAAACAAACGGTGCCATTGACAAATAAATATTTCAATTAATTCAAATTAAAACTAAAAAAAAGCGGTTCAAGAGGAGGCAAAGCCGATTATGACATCCTGATTTTTTCCATTATCGCTTTTTTTCCCGACACAGATTCTCGTCGCCGTCACAACCAACGAACGACTGAATTCGCATCGCTATTCCTATTTTCAACTCTCCGCGGATGGACTCAAGAGTCCGTTTAGGTCTGTTTGTTCACTCATTATTCGCATCATTTTCTCTCTTTTTTTAGTAAGGGATGTGTTGCCAATGCTCAGTCCTTTTGGTGTCCCTCTCCCGCCTCTTCCCCCGGGCCGCCCAACTTCAATTGTTCGGATGCCAATGTCACCGCAACAACGCCTCTGCTCGTTTGACAGTGTCTGTGCCAAACATTCCCTGTCGACTTGTCATCTTAACCTTTTCATTTTGAACTTTACTACAAATTCCGCCGATGATCTCACTGTTTTTGTTCAAATGAATCAAAGACACTTTTGCTTAGATGAGAATGTCTCATTTTCGTTTTTAGTTTATAATTGTAATTTATGCACTTCTATGTCCGGTTAATAAATAATCACTGTTTTTTCGTGTCTCCTTCTCACTTCGTTTAGTTTCCGCCATTTATTCATGAATTTATATCCCATTTTCGGTTATAAAATTTACATTTTATCAGCCATTTTTATTCCATGTTTCTTTGGTTGTGTCGGATGAATGACGCGGTGGGAGAAGGGGAGGAAGAGAGATAGAGTGTCTCTTATCACCGGATTCTGTTGGAACGGAAGGCATTTTGTCTTGGTTTGAACTTCTGTTTTTGGGGATGCCTTTGCCTCTTCTCAACAGGGAGAAAGTGAGGGAATGAGAGAGGGGCGGAGGGAGGGGAGGGATGGTCATCGTCCACCACCAATGGGCGGCGTAATGGTGGGTCACACACACACACTGCCCCCTCCCGGTCGGCCATTCCTATCCAATTCCCTTGCGCCGCCCCCTCCCTCTTCCCCCCCCCCCCCCATCAATCCGCGCCTCCGTCGTCCGTCCGTCCATCTGTTATCGATCGTCCCTTTTTGCTCGTCGTCGTTCTTCGCCCACTCATTTCCATCGTCCGTCCTCAAAAATAAACATTTTTTTGCCCTCCCCCCCCAAAAAAAGGACAATTGCCTTCCTTTGTTGTTGTTCAGCAGCTTTTCGCTTTCCTTTGGCCAATGTCTTCCGTCGTCTCCGAAAGGACTTTTTCAAATCGCCGACGTTCGCTGAACAACGCCGTCGGCTCTTCAAAGGCCGTTTCTTTCCATCGAAATCGTTTCGATGTCCCCGCCGATCATTTCCACCACCACCACCATGCGCAGTACCCATCCAATTTCATGGCGCCCCACTTTTCGGCTGCTGCCAGCGAGGTTCGCTCGCCTTTCAGCCTGTCAAATTTATTCCAAATTGATCATCAGGGACTTTCAAAAATGGACAATGGCGACGACCGATGGGCGGAGAATACAACAGTGGTCAGTCAGCAATTAGAATTTTGGCTTGTTAATTTTTGGCTTACATAAAAAAGTGAGGCGGCATTTTTTGCTTTTGTATCTATTATTAGGGACCAAATCGGTGCCGGTAGTCCCCCGGTAATGAAGTGTCTGTACCTATCATGCACCTGACCGTCGTTTCCGGCACGGGACGGCTCGGGCACCGGATTTGGATTCCCCGTCGATTACCAAAGTTCAACATTTTCCAAGTCCTGGTCTTCCCTCAAGTGTAAGCACCACAGTGTGTGCTGTGACTAAATAATGGGAAAATTCCATCCGCGTTTTTGATTTTCATAAATCAGGTCACCGGTGCCACCAGCGAACATTCCTTTGGCGAAGACGAGGCGCCCTTTCTGTCGGGCCCTTACCCTTCAGTGTCCCTTTCCGCGTCGTTGCTGCGGCGTTGTTCCCGTCTTTGCTGGCTGTTCGCCACTTTCCTCCTCTCTTTTTTGGCTCTCGTCTCCGCCCCTTTGATGGCCGCGCTGCCCCACGCCGTCGCGCAATTGCGACTTTTTTCGGGGGACGTTGCTCAGCAGCAATGGATGGAACAGTTGGGAAGCTGTCAAGTCGACTGTCAGGTCGGAGGACATTTTACCAAGAAATGATTTTTTAGTCCTTGGCATTAATCATTCTTTTTCAGGGCCAGCTACTCAATTTGAGCGGTAAAACGGTAAATGTTCGGACTTAAAAGCCTTTGTTTCCGTTTAAATGCCTTTCCGTCCGATTCCATTGGCCTCGGCCCGTTCCTTTTATTTAATTCTTTGTCCAGGCCCTTCTGTTTTTGGCCCTTTACGTGTTGTTTTGGCGCCGTTCTGCTGCTGACCTTCCCCGAATTTTCCTTCACCGTGCCGCTTTCGCCTTTTTTGTTTTCTTCGTTTTGTTCGCCTTTTGGCTCTTTTACATTGTGCGGATTCTGCTCGAAAGGTCCATAATCGTTTCATGCCTCCCTCCCTCCACCCGCCATTTTTATCCTCAATTCTAATCCCTCTATTTATCCTCATTTTTATATCCCCATTTTCATTTCCCCCCTCCCTTCCCCGCCATTTTCAACCAATTTTATCGGTCCGTCCCCCCAAGGAATGCCCATCTCCCCGACGTGCTCTCCTTTGCCCTCTCGCTGCTCGACATTTTGCTGTTCATTCACTGCGTTTGGCTTTTCTTCGAACTTCGTCAGTTCCGTCCCGTCTTTTCCGTTCAAATTGTCCGCGATCCGGTCCATTTTCCAGCTCAATCATTTCACAATAATTGTTCATAATTTTGTCGATTTTTAAGGACGGCGAGTGGCGAACACAGCAAATTGGGCAAATGAGCATTCAGGAGGCGAGTGATTTGTTTTTAAATAATAATAATAATAAAATAATGCATTGCTTTCTTCAGGCTGCTGTGGTCGTCCTGCGTTTGTACCGTGCACATTTCCCCGTCCACAACCCTTTCCTTGAGCACTCGCGTCGCTCTTCCGCCTTCGCCCATTTCCGACCCATTCCTACGCCAAGTTCGGCTTTTAAGCTGTACGACATCGACGGAAGGGGCGAAGGTGTCGTATTGCCTCAGGCAGCTGAACGCATTTTGATGCAGGTCCGTTGGGTATTTGATTGGTGATGATCATTCATCAACTGATCATGGCAATGTTTGCCCCTGATCACCAAAAATTGATCATTGGCTTTATCTGATTGATCTATCCTTGTCAGACTGCAATCCAACGGCGTGTCGCTGGCCACAGCGAAATGTTCAGAAGGGAATGCGAGTGGGAAAGACAATTTCGCAAAAGAAAGTGCCGTCTTATCGGTTGCACGGAGGACGTCTTCGAGCAGGTTCAGCAGATGAACGCAGACAGTGCGCAAGGAGCTCATCAAACGGTGGGGAAAGTAGCACTAAATCAAAGGACATTTGTCCAACTCTGTGCCAAATTAGACAAGCAAAATTGCTTCTGTAAGAGATCGACCAAATGTTGGCCCCGAGTGGGCATTGAATTCTTTGTCCGGACAATCCGTCAATGGTCATTTTTTAGCCATAACTTTTGTTAATTGGCCACTTTTAAAGACATAATTATTGGTTAACCGTTTGATTTCGAAGCTATAAGTAAGCAGAAGCTAAGCGATTTTTTTAATTAACGAATCATAAACTTTTTTTTAAATTGCTTACTTTTAGTTTTTTGAATAATACCGAAGTTGCAGGATTTCGCTAATTTACAAAAAAAAGTTATGGCCCTGACGGATTGTAAGGGAGCCATTGAACTCATACCACCCAATCGTCCACGAAGCTACCAGCAGCAGGGCGGCTTGTACACTTTCTTTCCCACCCATGGACTGACTTTTTTTTCCTTGTTTCTTGTTACCCGTTTGTTGGCATTGGCTTGCTCAGTCACTTTGTCATCCTAAGGTTGAGCCCATGGACCCGCGTCTGGCCGCAAAGTCCGTCTTGGAAAGCATCGCGCGTCCTCTGAGGCGGTATCTTCGCTTCACCGGCCAAGAATCTTTCTATCGTTACGACGCTTCGCTGGCACATTTGCAGCGGTGTTTGGCCTTCGGATTCTCCGCGCGCACCTTTCTCCAGCGCTTCTTCTCCTCCACAATGCCACTTCAGGTGCGTGTCAACTCACCCAATGGCATTCCCATTAAAATGCCATTATAATCCCTCTTTCAGGAAGTACTCTCCGAGTCCAAATGGTCCGTTCTGTGCGACTCGCGCGTGTCGGGCCCCCTCCGGCACGGACTCACTTTTGTGCTTCGCTGTCATGACCGCGAGGGCTTCGACCGGGGCGTCCAATTGCTTTGCAACTTCTCGTCGTTCCCTTTTCTGAATTTGACGGAACAGCAACCACCACACAAATCGGCTTTTCAGCTAAAAGTGACAACGGCCGAACTCGGAGTATAAAGCAGCTGCTGCTGCTGCTCATTCATTCATTTTGATTGCATTTTGTTCTCAATTTTTGATTCTCATCACAATGCCTTTTTAACCGTTCATTTGCATTTTAAATGTTTTTAATGTCCGTTCGATAATTTATAATTTAAGCATTTTATGCGTTTTCATTCAAATAAATTGATTGCAACTGATAAGGAGGGCAAAAAAGGAAATCAGAGGAATAAATTTGATCAACGAACGAATTGTCAGATCAATCGCAGATTGGGTAAAATAAGGAATTGTTGGGCGGCTTCTTCAAATGGGATGATCATTTATTGCCTTTCCGTGCTTCTTCACTTAACTCTCTCGCTAATGCATAATCTCTCCTCTCCCAAACTGTGCCATTAGCATTCGCCCGTTGCCTGCCGCTGTTCTTTCGCCTTGGCCAATGATTTTCGTCTTGTGCCCCTTCGGTGTTGTTGGTTTTCCGTCGATGTGCCGCCGCCATCCATCGGAAAAATCATTCCGTTCATCAGTGCTTCCTCTGCGCTCACACCGTACAACATATTGTGCCGTCGTTTCAGCCCACCCAACTCAGCCAGCCTAACAAGCGAATGAATGGCTTTTGCAACGATTTGTTAGGACTGCCAAATTTGCTTATCACCCGTCTTTACTGTCCTTCCCTCCCAATTACCACAATATTTACCCTTCCCATATTCACCTTTGTTATCCCTCCATATCCACCTCTGTTATCCCTCCCTCTCTATCCTTCCCATAACCGCCTTTGTTATCCCTCCATATCCACCTTTGTTATCCCTTCATCCCACAATTGCCACCCTCTCTATCCCTCCCGCATTTCCGTCTTCCGTCCCCGCCCGATTTGCACTGACTGTTGGCCATTTCCTCCAAAAACATAAATACTGTAACTTTCATACTCACCCATTCTGCACATGAGTTTTCTTGTGTCTGAGCAAATTGTCCTTCCGATTGAACCTGCAAATAACAAAAGTGCCCTCCTCCTCCATTCATTCAATTCTCCATTTCATTTCATTTATTCATTTATCTTTGCCCTTTCCCCTCACATTTTGGCACAAAAGGGACATTTGTGCGGCTTTTCCCCGGTGTGAATAAACCGATGCTTCTTCAACAAGAATTTGTTGCGAAATCGCTTTTGACAGTTGGGCCAGTTGCACCACAATGGCTTCTCCTCATCTGTGGATGGGTCCGATCATTGAGCATCACATTGAATTGAATCCCCTCGCCCATTTCTTTCCCCCCGCCTCCCTCCCTCTTATCTCAACAACCCATTGATCTAACTCCTCGCCTAACCCCCCATCCAACAGGCCCGTAACCGGGGCGGAAGGCGGGGGATGGAAAAATGTTGTTTTTTTTCCAGCAAAAGGAAGAGAATTTGAGGAACTTTGCCCATTTCCCCCGCCTCCCACCACAAATTTTTCTGGTTACGAGCTTGCTTCCATCTCATACCCTGCCTCATCATCCCCTCCCTCATTTTGCCTTCCCTCATCCTCCCATCCTTTTCCACTAAATCCCTATCATCCTTGCCCTTCCTCATCCTCCCCTCCCTAATCATCCATCCCTCGTCCCCTTCCATCGCTTACCATCCTTGTCGTTTATGTTGTTCATTTCGGCCAACGATTCATCCGAAAGAGTTGGACTTGTGCCTGCTTGCTCCATTAAATTCACATCCATTCGCTTCATTTCTTCCCCCTCTTCGTTCGCCCCTTCCGACATTCTGTTTTCATAAGAGCCAATATCGTCCTCATCCTCCTCTTCCTCAAACATCGGTTCATTCCTTCAAAAATGGATCCAATTATTTAATTTTTCACCCTTATCGAATCTCTATTCACTTTACCATTTTTGATCACTTTCCGAGTCCGTCTTTCCCTCACCCCACGCCCCTCTACCATTTTTGATCACTTTCCGAGTCCGTCTTTCCCTCACCCCACGCCCCTCTACCATTTCTGATCACTTTTTGAGTCCGTCTTTCCCTCACCCCACGCCCCTCTATCATTTTTGATCACTTTCCGAGTCCGTCTTTTCCCTCAGTCACTTGATAACTTTCCAAATCCCCTTTCCCTCACTTCCCTAACCCATTTTGATCACTTTTTACAATTCTCTGCCTTTTCTTTGCCCACGATCATCATCATTGTCAGCACTTCGATTCCTCCATGCCCAACCTCCAAATAACTCTCCTCCTCTACTCTCCATCCCCATTCCTGCCTGTCCATCTCTCCCATCGCCTCCGATCACAGCCAAACCCAGTTCAGGCGACGTCGTCTACCTCCTCTCCTCATCGTCCGTCCCTCGCCACTCACCGCGCGATCCATCATCCCCAATAAACCAACCGACCGCCCAATGCCCCGTTGGTTGGGAAAGAGAGGGGGAGAGAGAGAGACGAGCTCTCTCCTCAGCCCCATCCGATCACATCCCTCCCATCCCCCCAAGGGAGGGAGGGAGGGAAGGGAGGGAGGGACCTCCGCAACTCCTCTCGACAAAAACCTCCCTAATAAATAAACCCTTCTCGTGCTCCCTCTTCTCCATTGCTTTCCCTCTTCTCCAAAAGCAGTTTTACCGCAAAAGGTCGTTCGTTCACCGAGTCGCTTTTGAGGAGGTGAGAAGAGGAAAGGTGCAATATGCTGGGGGAGAGAGAGAGAGAGAGAGGCGGAGAGATTGTGTCGGGAATAAAGAGAGAGTGAGGGGGAGAGAGGGAGGGAGGGGGAGAAGAAACGGCGGCGAGAGGGAGGGGAAAGAGGCAAAGGCTTTTGGGAAGGACCGCTCCCCCGTCCCTCCCTCCCCTGCTGCCCCCCGAGCACCTTCTCCCTCATCAATTTTGTGGGTTGGTTTGTCCTTCCCGCTCTTCCCTCCCTCCCTCGGGAGTGTCGGGAGGGATGGGGAGGTAAACGGGAAGATTGAGGTCAATGCTGTTAGGGCGGCGGCAGTGGTGCGCATTAATTTGCCCCTCCGGCGATCTCCGCAATCAATTTGGTAAGAGATGAACTGGCGGAGAAATGGGGTAAGGGTTGGGATGACTGATGGATGGGGGATGGGTTAGGACCGGCGGCGGAGGGGACGAGGGACGAAATGCCCCGCTGAGGGCGACGAATTATCAAACACAGCGATCTATCGCCTCAATTAGTGAGTGCCATCCTCTCACTCATCGACGGGGGTGTGACCTTTGTTTCCTAATCACCCCAAACTCTCTGCCCAAGAAACCCTTCTTGCCTCCCTCACCTTTCTTCCGCTTCCTCCTCCTCCAATTGGTTCCGTTTGATCAATTGACTCTTCATTTGCTTTTCCTCCTCTTCGTCAATCTGTCGCTGCTTTTGCACCGGCGCCATTGTCCCACCGAATCGTCCGGCTCCAAGTGCCAATTGGTGTAGCATTTGCATTGCATAAGATGAAGCCATTGCCGCCGCTGCCGTCGCCGCATTTGTCCTCGGCGTACCCATGGCCAGTGATTGCAGCTGTTGCTGTTGCTGCTTCAGTTGCTGTTGTCTGTCATCCGCCGCGTTGTTTTGTCGTTGGCCGATGTCCGCTTCTTCTTTTTGCTGCCGTTCAACCGATTGATCAGTCGCTTCTCTCTCTTCTTCATCTTGCCTCTCAACAACCGTTGTTGTGCCCGACAATTGTTCCTCATCCGCTTCTCCTCCGATCTCCTCCTTTCCAACTTCATTTGTCGTCGTCCCATTTATGCTAATCCCCCGCCTTTCTCTCGTCAACTTTTCCACCACGTCGTCCAATCGTCCACGGCTTTTTGAAGGCGAAATTCCTTTGCTGCTGTTGCTGTTTTTGTTGCTGTTGGCCGTCGTTTGTCTGTTGCTTTGCATCAGCGAAGAAGAAGCGATGGCATTTGTTTCCATTGTTTGGCCAACTTTTGGAGTTGTGGCGGGAAAAGGACGCGCAATTGGACATTCGGGAGAAGAAAAGATTGACTGGCCAAATTGGGAAAAGAGTGACAGGGAGGAAGAATAAGAGGAAGAAGAAGTTGCAATGGACGGTATAGCATGGTGATGCTGCTGCTGGACAAAGTCGCGAAACGGTGGTGAACTGAAAAAGGGGGGAAGGGGGACAGTGAGAATGAATGATATGTCCTTGGATTGATCACAAATATTATGGATTGATGATTCAATTGATCAAAGACACACCCAAATCAAATTCCTTTTTTTTCCTTCAATTTTCATTGCAGAAATACGATATATCCTCCCTGTCTCATCCCCCCTCCCTCCCTCCCCCCTCTGATTTTGTTTTGTGTTGTTTATCGTGCTCATCCCTTCCCCCTCCTCCCAAATTTCCTTCACAATATGTCGCCCCCCCCCCAAATGATTCATCCGCACATATTTAACTTTCGTTCTTCCGGAATAACTTTTTGCACTTCGTATAAACTTCCTCATCTCACAAACAATTAATTCATTCTTCTTTTCCAAATTCTTCCATTCTTTGCCATTCATTTCGTTTTGGTTCCTTCAGTCCCAAAATCATCGAACAAAAAGAGGAAAGGGCAAACTGTTGAATTGCTGATTTGAGATGGGCCTTTGAGTGTGGGGTGGGTGTCCCATCCCCCGGCCCCCTCCCCTCCCCCCCCGCCCTCCTCGCCACCCCGGCGGCCCTTTCCTCATCCTTTTGAATGCCTCCAGGCTCCCATCCTTTTTCCCCCCCCCCCCCCCGCCCCCCTCATTCTTCTGGCTGATTCCGTCCTTTCTGTGCTATGTTTTGTTGTCCCCTACAACAACTACAATCCCTTTCCATTTCTCCGATAGATACAATCAATCCAAAAGGGAGGGGAAAGGGATCGGCCACTCTTTCTCCCCTCCCCCATCGCTTTTTAGCATTATTCGCATTAGCGATTCAGTCAAAGTAGAGAAAAACTGAGGGGAAAGCAAAAAAATGAGTGAGGAGTGAATGGATTTGTTGGGAGAGGGAGGGCGGGGTGGAGGAATCGATGGAAGGGGTGAAGGGGAGGGGGGGGGGACGAGTTAGAAAATGAAGTGGATGAAGTAAGTGAATGAGCGGACGAAGCCAATACAAAACTGTTCCAACATTCATTCAGTTGTACTGAAGGGAGGGATTGGTCACCGAATCAGTCAGTCAGTCCATAAGCAAAAAGAGGAAAAGAGGGGGGACGGTGGGGGCAGGGAGGGGGAAGGGGAAGGGGGGGGGAGAACGAGAGAAGGGAGGGAGATTGGCTGTGGACATTCCTCCGCTTATCCCTCCCCGTAAATGCTTCGAAATGCTACAATAACTCACACATTGTCCCCCCTCAGCGTGTCCCTCTCCGCCTCTTCTCTTCTCCCTCATTACCGTATTCATATGCATCCATTCCCTCACTGCTTTGCCCTCATTACTCCGGAAACATTCGTTTCCTTTACACATTTATTTCGATGGTTTGGGGGGGGGCGGCATGGGATATTATTATTGAGGTTGTTGGATGGATGGGATGAATTGAAAGATGAGGGACAGATTGGACGAGGAGTAAAGTAAAAGAGGAATTTGGCGAGATGAGGAGTTTGATAAAGATGTATAAAATAAATGATTGGTTTGGAAGAACCAATCTTTTGCTCCTCGTTTAATTGACCGCTACTTTCTTTTCACAAAATCAACTCTTTTTTCTCGTATAATTATTGTATTATTCTATGTAAATGGTGGCTGACCTTTCCTTCCGTCCGACTGGCAATTGTTGTTGGAGTAAGAAAATTCGCTGCAGCATGAATCGGATGTGCCGAAGTTCGTCTCCGACGGTGCTCCGGCCCATCTTTATGCTTTCTTCTTCGCCTCCGGCGATTTCTGCGCCATCCGTCGACGTGACGAAATTTGGACGAAGCGGCAGAGAGGACAAATCCGAAGCGGCGAAGATCGGTGCTTGGCCACAGGAGGAGAGACGGTCGAAGCGAAGGAGAAGCGAATGGAGCAATAAATGGACTTCTTCGGGATGGGAGGAGCACAAGGGGAAGATGAGATCGTCGGGGTCGGGCGAAAGTTGGGTGAGGAGCTGAAGGGATCGGACGAAGGAGGGGACGGTGAAGTGGCGGATGAGCACGGAACGGAGATGGGGAAGATGGCGGAAGTTGTGGACGAAACAGAGGAGAGAGTCGACGACGACGGCACGGCACTGAGGAGGGGAGGGCGGCGAAGATGAATTGGCATGGGGAAGAGGAGGCAGTAACAGATTATTATTATCCATCGACTGAAATTAGTGTGCACTTGAGTGGAGTTTTTGTAAGTAATGAAAAAGGGAGCGGCGGGAGGAGTTTAGATCGGAAGATGAGTGATGAGGGCGGAAGGATGAGAAATGAATGAAGGGGGAGGGAGGATAGGGAGGGAGTATCGTATGTGGAAGGAATGACGACGGGAGAAGAGAACTCCCCTCCTTTCTGTTCGTTCCCTCCCTCCGACTGCCCCGACTGATCTGCGAGCAGTCGTCACTCCCTCGCCTCCCCTCTCCCCCACATCCTCCGCCCATCCGTCCTCTCCTCCCTCGCCACATAACAGCCAGAGTTGGATGATGAGAGGGGCGCGTGGAGGGAAGCAATTGCGGAGAAAAGCCTTTCCCTGCCCTGCCCACCCGCTGCAATCCCTCCACCCTCCCCTCCCTCCCTTTGCACTGCCCTTTCTGCTTGCTGTCCATCCGACCGAATTTCCTCCAATGCCCGGCCTCCCTATCCGATCATCACCTCCAACTCTCAGCCCAATCCAACCCAAAACCCATCCCATCCCAAACTCATACACCAACCCTACACCTCCCAACAACAACAAACTCCGCCCACATATCAAACCAAAACAACGGAGAGAAATGCCAAACGAAAATGAGGAGACGAAATGTTCACACATTTATTAACCAAAGTCTATCAGATGAACATCAATGTCTTGTGCATCGTCAAAAAAAAATGCAGACGCTAAACCTCAATAGAGGGTCCCACGGGCTCCACCGGCATTGCATCAGCAACACTGACACAGTTCGCCTGCATCTCCGCCGACATCACTTTCTGCTCATCCGACAATTGTGGCGTAGCCACCTGCGAACGTGCACTCCCAAACTTCTGTTGGCGTTCACGAACTTTGATAGCCCTAAACTCAGAAGATTTTTCTCTGTGTAACCAGTTAATGAGCAATTACTTCTTGTACTGACTGAACTGCTGCTGGTTCAGCTTCATCATCTCATCAATGAACCCGACGAGGGTTTTAACTTCGTCCAATTTGTTAAGAGCATCATGTTGTTCGGTGGTAATCGGCTTGTCGGAATCGCGTTCATCCTTCAGTTGCATAAGCCTCTTCTAAAAGCAATTAAAATTAATGAACTATCCTTTATCATAAACATTCGAACTCAGGATCGTAACTTATTGGTTAATAACTATATCCTGTTGTTATTTTTTTAAACCAAAGACTGGCCAGAATCATTAAAAAAGGTCAAACAATAAGCTAACCTCACGCTTCAATAGATTACGCAATTTCTTCTCAAAGGCCTTTTGCATCTTCCAGAAAGGGTTAACGAGAGGGTCGGGAGGCACTTCAATTTCAACCGTCTCAACAGAAGAAGCATTCTCCGACTCAATTGTCTCCGTGGGCTTGCAATTTCCCATTTCGCTTTTTATTTTAAGAAGGAAAAAGACTAAAATGAATAAATTACAGCAGAGACATTTTCACGGTAACAAAAAAAGTTTCGGGTTTTGGTAAGCGAACAAAACACTTAAATTTATAATCTCGGGAACCGGTAAAATTGAACGATGAAATCAATTAAAAAAACTAAAAAGATTGACAACAAAATTGAGATTTATTGTACTTGTTTTTTTTTGTTCGAATTCGTTTTTTTTTGTGTTCTCTGTGTTTGGCATAATGAATTTTTTTAATTAGCCAACAACAACCGTTTTAAGTTCGAATACATAGTCCGAAGGTCGACTGCGGTACTAATTTTAACCTGCTTCAGATTTTACATTTTGTCGTATAAAATAGGCAGCCCCAACGACAACCTATTTTTTGCTCTCACCAGTTCTGGAAGTGATCTGACTATGTCGATAAGGGTCTTCGGGAACATTTTGAAAATTTAGCGCTGTTTTTAAGGAAAATGAGACAAATATGAAGGATTTGGCCAAAATGATAAAAAAGGTTCATGGCACTGAAAGGAAACTCGAATCTGAGGACTACGCGGCGTTAGGTGCCGCGGGGAAGTTTGCTATTTACCTTTGCCTGTCTGGCATTGGCCGTTTCGGCACTTTGTCGTTTGCATATGGACTGATCATAACAAGAAAAGACAACCGTAGGCTTAAGCCTCTCAAATACGCCTTAGCTTTAGGTTTTGGTCCAGAAGCAAAAGCGATTACTGGAGAAGCAAACTGTTTAAAGCGACCTCTACTCACTTTTATTTTGTAGAATTTATAAATGTGGTGATTTAACTCTGTTTATAAACAATATTAAGGATTTTAATTTATTTCAACGAGAGAAATTAAATAATTAGGGATAAATAAAAAACAAATATTTTTCCAATTAAATTTTAAATATTTAACACCATCAATTTTATTGCAAATATAAATTTATACAATTTAATGGACATTTGTCGGCCTCACAACAATCAATAGGCTAAATATGGAAGCTCGTTTCTGTCCGGTTTTGACAGTAAGTTTCCGAGTTTATCCAATAAATTCTTGCCTTACAAATTTAAGCCGTACGCACGGAGATTAAACAAAAGTTGGTCCGGCTTTACCAAATCCGCATTTTTATAATTATATCCAAAAAAACGCTTTTTTTTTTTGATTTTCAATGTATTTGTGTCAAAGCCCCAATGTCGGAGGGACAAATGACTGACAGTTCGTTTTGTCAGTGTCCGTCCCCTTTCACTGACTCAACCACCTGCTGCTGCTGCTCTTATCGCTCCATGTTTGTACATTTTCATTCAGCTCCCCCGCCCGCTTATCATCTGCTCCAAATCGCTCTACAAAGTGCCTTTTGCCTTTTCCTTCACTCATTCACTCACTAACTCATCCATCCCAATTTCTCATCTTCCGTCCGTCCGTCCGTCCATCCCTTCCACTCCCTTTCCCCCTTTTCCCCTCCTCCTCCTTCCCTTTCCTCCCCAATGTTTCTCTTCTCCACTTTTCCGTTTCGCCCCATTATTCCCCTAAACCATTCCAATCAAAACACACAAATTTTTCGATTATTTTCCATTCCAATCGTTGCAATATTTATTTGAAAATGTTAGCTTGGCCATATTTCTTTTAAAATTCGCTACTTTTCATAGCCACCAAAATGCGATTGGCATCGGCCCTTTCTGTTCTGCTGTTTCTCTTCCTTATCCATCGGACAATTCCGAAGCCTTCGCTTTCCCAAACAAAATTCGAGGACAGCGAAGATGACAACGAACTGTTGGATGGCAATGACGAAGAAGCGTCGTCCTTTCCCGCCGCTTCTTCTCCGTCGCCCTTTTCTTCTTCCGATGCCGAAAATGTCGACTCTCCTCCTTCTTCTCCGTCTTCTTCTTCTTCGGATGACGACGAGGAAGAGGAGGAGGAGGAAGAAGAGTTTGTGGAGAATGTTGCCCAATGGCATCCAATGCTTCCATTCTCCAAATGCCCAATTGGCAAATTCTTTGAGGCCAAAGCGGGCGAATGCCGCGCCTGTTCCATTTGTGGGCCCGATCTTTAGTGAGTTTGCCTTTTTCCCGACTTTCACAAACATTTGTTTGTTGGGTAAAGTGAACGGGAAAAGTGCCGTCCGGACAGAGACACGATCTGCGAATGGTGCCTGACCAACTTGAGGATAATGAACCGCAACAGCAATTTTCGTGCCAAATGTGAACAGCTTATTGCTCTGCGTGATCAATTCCGCGCGGCTTTGGCCCAACGTGCCGTTGTCGGCGTCGGCAAAACAAAGCCAACAATTTTTTCATGTAATCTGTCCCAGAAGCAAAAGCGACTTTTAATTTGAATCCCCGCCGACTTACAGTTTCAATGCTTGAGGGCGCCTCAAAATGGTGGAAAATCGAATTGTTTGTCGAAATGGCTTTCTATGTGACTCTAATCGCCCTGGTGTTAGCGGTCATTCGCTTTTTGGCGAAAAGTCGCGCAACGGCGTACCGTACGGTGACAGTGACTCCTCCGATGCTGGAAGAATGGGAACAGAAAAGTAAATGAGAGGGGAGGGGGAAGGGATAAAGCATCAACGAGAAGCATCGCGCACATCGGCACTTTTCAGACATTGTACGAGCGGCGGAAAGCATTCGCGAAAAAATGGGCGGCAAAGGCTATGCCAAATTGGACGAGGAATTCATTTGACTGATGAAAGGCGGGGGAACATCCAAGCAGACGAAACACGACACAGAACAAGCAGCTAGTCACCCAACCAAAACAAATCAATCAAAAAAACAAAAACATTAATTAAACATTTATAATTTGCCCAATTCATTCGCATTTATTTTGTGACTGACAAAACGATGCGATGCATTTCCATCTGCTGAACGAACGAACGAACAATTTGTCCATTCATTGCCAATAAATATTTGTATTTTAATCATTTCGATATTTATAATTAGGTATATATACCTATGAATTATGTGACATGCTAAAGAGTGTCTAATTGCGAATTATGACAAAAAACATTAATTAAATGAAAATTTGTAAGAAATATTATGTGCCTTTTTGACTGTTTTCAATGTTAGCATTCGTTCATTTGGTCTGCCCGCCTTCAAAAAGTTGTCTTTTGTCGGTATTTGGTCGTTGTGCCCTCTCTCACCGCGGCACCATTTGGCTCCGTCGTGCGCCATTCCATTCGGTCCTCCTCCTCCTCTCCGGCAAATGCCCCCGCTGCCATTGGCTCCTTCCCAAAATTCGTTGTCCATGCCGTCGGTTGGTGGCAAAAGCGATCAGAGATCACTGCAGCGGGTCGAATCCAATTCTCTAAAGCGTTTAAAAGGCTTACGCACAATTCCGGCGGCATATTTGTTACTTTTTGCATTTCTATTTTTCATTTCGAAATGCTCATTTGTCGATTTGGTCAGCTTGCTTATCCTCTCACTCTCAGATCATTCCTTTTATTTCTTCCTCTTTCTCTCTCTCTCTCTCGCTTCCGATCACTCCTTTTTACCCATTCTCTCTCTCCTCTCTCTTTGTCTCCCTCTTTCTCTCTCTATTCAATCATTCCTTTTTAATTCTTCTGATCATTTATCGCTAAGCTTTATGCTGCTTCTGCCGCTTTGTTAGCTCACCATAGTGCCGCTGCTGTCTGGCGTCCTCCCTTTGCCGTTGCTGCTCTTTCTGTTGCTGATAGGCTTCTTCTTCCCGTTGCGTCTGCGTCATGTCTCCTCCTCCTCCCCCTCTGTCCCCTCCCCCTCTGTCCGTCGTCGTCCATTCGTCGTCTCTATTCCGCCACCGCTGTTCCTCGCCGTCTCTACGCCACTCTGTCGTCCTCACAGTCTCTTCAATCTCCTCTTCTCTGCTAATGTCCTCCTCTTCCCTCTTCCACCACATCTTTTTATCCATGGCCCTGCTGTTGTCCTCCCTGGTCAAATCCCTCAATGGCAGTGCCACGTGCCGTTCCATCTCCCACTCCCTTTTCCTCTGATTTTGTTGTCTTTCCCACTCGGAATCCCTTGGCAAAGCCGTTTGATGAGGATGGACTGTCCGCGCAGACTCATTGACCACAGACACATTTTGGTTGGCACAATGTGAAGATGGCTTCGCCGAAAGCGGCGGAGGCGGAGGAAAAGCAGCAACAACCTGCAGATTTTGTTTATTGGCAGTGAATGCCTAAATTACTATTAAGCATATATCTCACCCCGTCAATGTTCGGCACTTTTCGTGGCCAAATTCTTTTTCGAATGCGCCAACCGATGCCAAAATAGAAACAAAGAAAACAACAAATTGTTATGAGAACAAGGAGCAGTATCAGAATGATGATAAGCCAAAATGCCCAATTTGGAAGGGACGAGTCGGAGCAGAGCGGTGAAGCTGAAAACGGCGGGAACCAAGGCACAAAGCATTCGGAGGAGCCAACTCGGGGCAATTCTGTAGGAGGAGCAACGACGGGGGGAGGAAAACGCGGCAATGAAAAGGAAAGGGGCACGATGCTGGAGGGGAAGGAAGTGCCGATGAGGGGAGAGCGATTGCACACATTCTGAGAGAGGGAGGGAAGGGGGAAAGGGAGGGGGATATAATTTTGGTTGGTATTGATAATTACAAAATTAGGCAATTATTAGGGGGCAATATAAGGGGGGGGGACAAGACAATGAATGAATGAATGGCATGGAATGGAATGGAATGGCACCTGACAGCAGCCACAGCATTGGAACACTCGGGCACGGCATCTGAAAAAAGGAATCGGTCGGATAATAACAAAATTTGAACCGACTCAAAGTGAAGAGAAGTGTCGGGGGCGATGAAATGAAGGACTGAAACGGCGGTGGCCGCGCGGGGAAGTGAAAAATTGCACATGACTAATCGACAAAACAAAACTAACGGACGAATTTGGTGCCGTCGACGACACTTTCCGTCATGGCCATCCATTGGTTAGTCCGACGGAAACAGCTAAAAGCATGAAATTGTTAAGTCAGTCCAGTGGGAATTTGTTGGGCAAAAACAACAGACCCATTTCCGATAAACGGAGGCATCTGAAAGTGATTTTTTGAAATGAAAGTCCATTCGGATAGACCACTATGATCGATTGATCAATCAATGAATCGATCAGTGATCACTGACTGTTCAACGTGGTTGTCTGACTGACCTGCTGGTTGCAGGTGCACTCCTCCAACATGAAGTCCAACTGTTGTTCGTTAAAGTGTAATTCGACAACCAAAGTGTAAGATTGGCCCAAAAGGATGGAAGCTGAACTCAAATTCCAAGATGAGCCTGTTTAAGCGATGCAATTTAGCAAAACTCTCACTTTGGCAATTCGAAATGGGAGAAACGCGCCTCATGGTGACGTCGTTCAGTGCGACATGGCCAGGCGTACACCAAAAGTCCATTGAATAGCCCGACGGAATTTGCCTTCCTTTTCTGGACGATATATTTGATGTCCGTTGGAGTTGTTCCGAGTGCAAATGCTGTTGGGCAAGTTGAAAGTGGCAGAGGAAAAGCAAAGGCACGACGACGACGGAGAGCAAGCGGAAAAAATCGGAGGAGCACATCCCGGGGAGTGAAAAGCGGAAAATGTTGGCTATGAAAGGGCAAAAGGGAGGCGAAAGGGGAGGGAGGGGAAGAGGGAAAGGGAGGTGATCTGCTAAAGCAATGGAGGCCAGGGCCAGCGGAAAAGGTGAATGAATGGACGACGTACAAAACGGATGGCGGCGACGGGGGATGGGGGGTTGAATTGAGGGAGGGGTGAGACGGGACAAGGGTGGGGTAGGGGGGAGACGGGACGGGAGGGGGGGGGGGGGGTAAGAAGGGCGGGTGGAAGGAATGTCACCCTTCTCCTCCTCCTGCTGCCCATTTCCCTAAAAAAGTACAAACAAGGCGAGAAGAACAGGACTTAGGACATCGTTGCATGGATGCGGGGACGGACGAAGCAATGGCGTTTGAAAAGCAGAAAGTGATCAGAATGGCGCAGAGCATATCGGGCCGGGGGGAGGGATTGAATGGAGGCGGGGGAGGGGGGGGGGAATTGAATGGGGGTGGTGAAATTGAAAGTGGGGGCGATTGAATGAGGGGGGGGGGGTAAAATTGAAATTGGGGGGATGAGAAAATAGTCGTTGCGTTTAAAGAGGAGATTGTGAATGAAACTAACAAAAATGGAACTGATTTGTAAGCAAACCATCGGAGGCGGGGGCCGCAATAACCTTACAACAAAATGAAAACTAAAACGAATAATTGGTACATCTTTCATCACCGTCCGATTAACTAATTTCGATTTCTTTTTTAATATTATTTAAATTTTTACTAATTTTATTGCTTAAAAATAAATAAGACGAGAACAAACGGCAACTGATAAACAATCTCGTGCTGAATGCGCTTTATTCAAAACTAAGCGATAGGTAACAATAAACTTTACTTCCAAGCTTCCTACCTATAAAAATGCCCCCAGCAGCAGCGGGCTCTATTTTATACTTTAATACTCTCTCCAGGGGGCTTCTATTGGAGAGGTGAGTTTTTTATTAGTGGGGTCATTGTTGTGACCAAAATTGTAATTTTTACCTTCTCAAAATTGAAAAGTCATTAAAAAAAATTTATTTTTGAGTGAGCCCTTTACATGTCTCACGTCCATATCACCCAGGGGTGGGGGACTCTATTAGGGGGGGGGAGCTTAATTAGAGAAAGGGGGAATTAATATTTGGTAATACAACTTTTTTTTTCTCTAGTTGATACGACAGTCCTTTCATCACTAACAAATCCAAATCCATCCAATCAATTTGGCATTTAATCCTTCAATTTCCCTGAGGCATTTCCCAAATGCTTTCGTTCGTATGCACATCAGTTTTTATCCATGCCGAAACAAAACAATGGATGAGAATCGGAGGAGGCAAAGCCTAGAGACAGAAGAGAGACGGATTTTGCAATGGCGTTGGATGTGCTCGTCCACATTCAACGCCAACCACAGCATCCCCGCATTTCCATCCCCGCATCCCCGCATTTCCATCCCCGCATCCCCGCCCTTCAATCCCCGCGCCATCCTGGGCACCCCGTCCCGTACCCGCATCTCCGTCCCGTTCGTCCGTCGGCGACCCGTCTCTCCCTCCTCCCCTCCCCCCTCTTTATCCGCCCATTTCTGCTGAACATCCCTCCCCTTCACCCCCTCCCCCCTTCCCCCCCCCTCCCATCTCCAGCCCCAATTCATCCGATGAACAATGTGCAAATTGCGCGTTAAATGCAGCAATGACAGCAAAAAAATGACAGACGAAAGGGATGAAAGAGGCAAAGGCAAAAGAAAAGTTGGAAGAGGTCCCACATTCGTTCAGTCATTCATTCGTCCAGCAGCAGCAGCAGTCGTTCATTGTTTTTCAGCCGTCGATGGATTTTGTCGTTGTCCTTCCCATGCAAAGCTTTGCTTCCAATTCATTGCTTTGATCTCATAAATTTGCATATCCCCGCCAATTTCACATTTTATGATCACCAATCTGGCATTAGGCTTGCAATTTTTTAAAAGCGAATTATAAATAAATCAAAATTTGCGTCTTACAATTAGCTGTATAAATTTTAATTCAAAAGCAAATCGAACAAATTGGCCCTTATGTAGCCAAAGCGTTGTTCACTCCATTCTTCCATTTTCATCATCAAACCCTTTGATTACCTTTTCCGTGTCTGCCCCTCCTTCTTAAGCTCCTTTCATTCTCGAATATTTCCACCATTTCTCTTTGGGCGGCATTTGTACGAGGCCCGGGGGAGGGAGGGAGGGGGGGGGGGGTCATTTGGATGATCCGTCGCGCCGACGGGCCGAATGAATCCCGCCCACTCAAGGCCTCGCTCGCCCAAAGGCATGTTTGGGTTGGAGTGTGTGCTCTCTCTTGCTGCGCCCTGCTCTGCCTGCCATTCATCGTTTTTTTGCGTTCCATCCGTTGTTGCCAATGGGCGGTCCCCGTCCCCCTCCCCCCCTCCTCCCCCGCCTCCCCCTCTCCCTCCCCCCTCTGCCCCCTCTCCCTCCCCCTGCCCCCTCTCTCCCCGCCCATAAATGGACGCCATCCGTCGTCACTTCTCTTAGCCTCCTCTCCCTCTTCTGCTGCTTTTGGAGTGTTCGTTCGTTCGTTCGTTCACCTTTCTTTGCTCTCAGCAAACCCACCAACCCCAACCAAATCGGTACGGGTCAACTCCGTCCCGCCAACTCCGTCCCAGCCGAAGTTTTTTGACCATAACTTTTTTGTTTGTCATCCAATTTCTTCAAACTTGGTATCATTCGAAAGCTTTTTAGGTTTACAACATAGGTATAAGCAGAAGATAAGCAATTACTAGCCTCTAAAAAAAGTTATAGAATAAAAAACATGAAAATCTGACTTTTTCAGCATTGGAAAATTGTAACTTTTTTGAGAGGCAATTTATATCTTAGCTCATGCTTAAAGATAGCTTCTAATCATGCAGAGCTTTCGTATGATACTAAGTTTGAAGAAATTGGATGACAAACAAAAAAGTTATGGTCAAAAAACTTCGGCTGGGACCGAGTTGGCGGGACGGAGTTGACCTGTTTCGCAACCAAATGCCCCCTCCCCCTCTCCCATTCATTTTTTCCCATTTAGCCCATACTCTCATCGCCTCGTCCCAATTGACCTTTACAGTCCCCCCCACCCCTTTTCTCTTCCATTTTCAACCTCTCTCCCAATCTCTCTCTTCTGTACACCTCTCCAGCAGCGGCAGCAGTCCAATGCACTCTTTCTGCTGACTGTCCTCCCTGCTGCTGGTTCCCTCCCTCCCTCCCTCCCTCTCCCTTTCCCACTTCACTCTTGCCGTCCACTCGGTCCCCCCGGGCGCTATGTTTTGTATTTGCTCGTCCTTTGGCCACCCAACCTTTCTCTCGCTCTTCGTTGACGGTCACCGGCGGCCCATCAAATTATGTGTCGGCGCCGTCGATCTGTGTGCTCTGCTTGTGAATAGGGTTGTCGGTTTCTAGAAATTCTTAGAAACCGAACCGACCGAACCGAAACCGAAACCGGCCGTCTCGGTTAACCGAAACCGAACCGGTATCC
>JAKKIK010000653.1:0-25839 GCA_024500135.1 Heterodera carotae | reverse complement strand
GGAGGTGGAGTTCGCCAAAACAGTGTAGGTGGGTCTAAGGTGTGAATGAGTTGACCGCCTTCATTAACTAATGCAGCTGAAACCGGCGCGGCTGGCTTCAATATTTTTTCATGTGGTTTGACAGGAGGCTGGGTAATAGTAGTCGGCTTAACCGTGGAAGGTGGTTTAACGGTGGGAGTAGGTATAGGTGGCTTCGGAGTTGGTTTAATAGGTATAGATGGTGTTGTTGGAGGAGTTGGTTTAGCAGTTGGAGGAGGTGTTGGTGTAGGAGAGGGGATCGTTGTGGTTTTAACAGATGGTGGCGTTTGTTTTAAAGGAGTAGTGGGAGCAGTAGGGGGAGAAGGGGGTGTTGTTGTTTTTGGAGGTTTAATGGTTGGAGGTTGTATTGAGGGCTTGCGATGAGGAAGGGTTGGCTGAAATTTTGTACTTATTTTCTCTTTATTGCCATTAAATATAAAACTCAATTTTTCTAAGACAAAAAAAATAATAAATTTAAAAATTAAATTATTAAAATATTTAACTTCTTTAATAAAAGCTCATATAAACAAAATGCTATAAACGCAAATATTTAATAAAACAAAAGTAAAAAAAATTAAGCAAACGATTGATTCACGGTCAACCTCAAAAATAATTATTTAGTATGCATTTTGTGCTAGATATTCCTTAATCAAATTAATTTAGAAATGCAAGGAGAAATGCACGAGGAATATGAAAATTAAAAAGAATAATATATTTTTTTAAAACTAAGCCAAGCTAGATAATGTATTGACGGATTACTCAATTATAAAGAAAATGTAATTGTAATAAGTACAATTCAAATTTTGATAAAATTATCAAAAAACAGAATTGCCTAAATGTTAAAGTTCTAAAGCGCTTTTATTTATAAAAAAAACAACACAATTTAAAATAATCATTAATAGGTATTATCGAATCAAACATTAAAAATGAATAACTTAAATAAACTTAGTTTAAACAACAATTCAGAGCAGAAATTGTATAAAAAAGCAAAATTACATTCAATTTTATTAAATATTTAGATGTATTAAAAGATGTGGGCCTAAAGAAAAATCCTTTTAAATAACTTCGGCTTTAAAGTAATGCAACTTATTACTGAATCCTATAGTAAAGAAAAAACAAATTTTTATATCCATATTTTATTAGTATTTTTTCCATCGACTGGACATAACTAATAATATTATAAATATAAATTTTACAAAAATAAATAACTGACAATAATATCAATAAAATTTTGACTGCAGGAGCAACCGCAATGTGATAATTTTCGAAGAGCCAACAGCAAGAATGAACAACAAATGTGAACACGAATTTCATGCTGCTCAAACTACAAAACCCAAATTGAAAGAGAATAATCCAGGCTGTACAGAAGAATTTTACTGGAGGCTGTGAATCACATTAAAATGATTAGTCGGAATAAAAAAATAAAATTTTCATTGCTTAGAAATAAAAACTGAACCAACGAAAAAAAATGTTATTGTTCAACTTAAAATAACTTCCTGCCCGTTTAATTTTTTTTCACGATGAATGCAAAGAATTTCAAATTATTTAATAGTAAGGTTTACAAATTACATATATCACTCTAATATACGTTAAATAAATAGAATGCTTAATCCTATTACTGAAATTTTTAATAATAAATTTTAATTCATCGATAAACAAAATGTTAATATAACTTAATCATTATATTGTAAATTTTTTTCTATAAGAGCTGAAACTTGCGGTTTATTATAAATTTTAACTTAAAAAAAAACTTAAATATATTTGAATTAAATTATGTTTTTGTTTAGTGTAAAAATAAGATTTTCAATCTATTTTTACCAATTAATTTATTGCAAAAAATGTTCTGAAGTTTGCTTAAGCCAGAACACTTAAGAATAATGTGAGTTGTGCAAGATCGTCATCATTTACAAAATATATAAAAACCTTACTAAGAATTTATTGTTTGACTTTTGCAACCGACGAATAATCATTGGTTGCTTGATTTATATTTGCAATTTAATTCTGTCCTTCAAGACATTATATGAATTAAAAAAAACATTAATTTATTAGTTATAAAAAAGAAGGTTATGGTGTAATGAATTCAAATACACGCAACGACGATGTAATAAAAGAAGTCACATTAGGCAAGAATTAAAATTTTGTTTTGGACTATTAAAAAATAGTTAAATTCACAAAATTTTAACGAATTTTAAATACTTTTAGTACGACTCCTGTCTAAATAGTTGTGTTTTTTTTACTTTACCTTTAATAAAATTAAAAATAACCAAAAATTTGTTAATAAAATTTAAATATCACAATAATTAAAACAAAAAAAAAATTGAAAAATGCTGCGACAGTAAAATAAGATAAAGTGAAAAACAAGCAAGACATTTTTTAAAATAGTTAATCTTTTCTACTTATTTTGCTAAACTTTCTAAGACCTCTTTATCTAAATAAAATATAAGACGATGCATTTAAATATAGCTAAAAACCAAAAAAAGAATAATTACAAATATTGTTTTTAAAATAGATAAAAGTCAAGAAATAATAAATAAATATTTATCATTCCAATTAATAAAAATGAAATTCAGCATCAAACGCGAAAAACATGCAATAAAATTTAATGAAGAAATTTCCAAAAAATAAAAAAGTAAAATAGTCAAAAAAATACCTGTATCAAAAGCATCATGGAAAAACACGCCGCCCTACATGACTTCCAAGGAAGATAAAAAATGCACGGATTTTAATTCTTGTAAAAAAATTAATACATAATGTTTGATTTTAATATTATTTACCGAACGTATTGTGAATATTTTCAAAAAAACTTCAAACAATTAGCCAATTATTAATGCGCGTAAATGCCGAAATGGAGATTAATAAAATCGCATTCTCTGCAAAATAAAAATAATGCACGATCTAATAATAAGGTATACTAAATGATTAGGTTTTAAAAGTTTAAAAGATACCTGTAAAATCTAATATTTAAAACAATAAAATATATATATAGCGACTGACAAATATTTGTTTGATCCGAAGATAAAATGCTTTTCATATGTAAGTTTAATTAATTATTTTTTTAACAATACCGAGTATTGCTACCCAGTTTTAAACTAAAAATTATTAAATATTAGATTACAAAAAAGTTCAGCGTGATTGAAAACTCACAGAATCAACGTAATGCCGTTTATGTCACACGCAATTTGCAAAATGGAAAAATGATTAAATGAATGAAATAAAATCTATAATTTAAAATTACATACCGAAATTAAATTCTATATGTAATTCCCTTTATCCAAGGAATATCTTTTAAAATTAGCCTAGATGGATTTAAAAATGAAAAACCAAATAAATAATTTTCATAGAAAGATAAACATTAAAATCATGTGCCGTGCCATATTAAAAAAATTAATGATCATCTCCTCTTATAACAATACCATAAAATATTAGGATAATCAAAATTACGGTGATAATGCTGAATCATGCTTATATCCTAAAAAATATACAATTGAATTTTATACAAAAAATTTTTAATACAAATCAAGCATAAAATGTGAATTAATCTTTTTGCCTATTTCTGAATACAGCAGGGCAAAAGAAATGAACCTAGTTATAAATTCATTTAAAAATTAAAAATGTAAACAAACACTTAACAGATTGTCAGTAAGCAAATAATAAAAACCCCCAACAAAATATATATTTATAAGCGCCATATATTAAAATCATATAATATATAAACATACTCAAACGTCTGAATATCTGGTGTCACATAAAGAAATATAATTTTTTTTCGGTAATACAATATCACTATTATTATATTAAACAGAATTCGAAGGTGCTGGGCATAAATATTAAAGAATTTTGGTCGATCACCGACGAGAGGAATAAAAGTTCAACTTTTACAACAATTAAGAAGTGTTCACAATGGTGTTATAACGAGTACTTGGTGCGATAGATGGGACTGTCGTAAAAGATTAATAAAGGTGAAAGATGAATTAATATTTTTCCGTGAAATGTCATTGGCAATAAAATGCCAGAAAGTTTGGTCCAAACAGTAAGCACCAGTGCGAGAGTTTATTAAATATAAAGAAAAAATGCACAAAACATGATCAAAGACAATCACAAATCTTTTTTATCATATTAAGGAAATTAAACATTTTATCATATATCCTAAATTTTATTAGTGCTCAATTCATTATTATTTCTTTTATCTTGCAAGAGATAAAAAATAAATTTTTACATTAAAACACAGACAGATTAATTAAGACATAAATGGGAATCGATTAGAAACCAAATAAATTATATTATATTAAATGAATTTAATGCCTCTAACAAATTTAAAAAAATGCAGAAAAAGTGATAAAGATATAGAAAGATATATAAAAAGATTTTACTTTCATCTGAAAATACGATGGTACGACATTTTACAGGGTATGATAGACAAATAATATGTCCTAAAAAATTCACCATTTGACCTATTTGTCATAAAGTGTGCTCCTGTGTATTTAAATGTAAAAAAAAAAATAAATTAAAGAGAATAGACTGAAATATTTGAAACCGCGAAATTAGAAGTAATTTACAGCTTCAAATATTTAAATTTTAATTTAATGCGCAATGCATAGGCACGGAGGCAATGTTGTAAGCCCTTAACAATTCCAATAAAATTGATATCGAAATAAATAAAAATATTTTCTCCAAATATGCTAAAATATTTAATAAATCATCAAATAGAAGGCATTGTATCAAATTTAATAAAAACTAGGGAATAGAATTCGCGAAGAAAGCGGCACTAGGTCGGCGTGCAAAGTGAATCTATGTACATATAAGTAAAATAATAATTTAATTAATCGAAAAAGATATGACAAAAGGTTTATTTATGTAAGAAATTATTTGGTTTATTTATCGCCGTTCGACAGAAACCAAATTAAAAATATACCAAAAATAAAAGAAAAATTAAACAAATTTATTGAACGATGAAGAGGGCAGTGGCGAGAGCGAGGAGTATAAAGGCAAAGATCAATTCTGTGTAATTCAGCTTCGCTGTGCATTTTATATTTGGATAAACCAGTCGGGCTGCTTAGGAAGCTAAAAAACATTTAATTGTCTAGGAAGGTCGTCTAAATATTGGGCATGACAAATCATTTCAGAAGAATAACAATTAAAATTTGATATGTAATTTTAAATCAATTGAAACTAAAATCAACTATTATATCAAATACAAAATCAACTATTTTCATCGATTGTAGATCATAAAAAAATAATTACAAACCAAGTATCTTCACAAAACCAATGCAAATGCGGTGTCAACGTAAAAATGTTTAAGACTGAACTATAAATCCAAATTCTCTTCTTCTTCCAAAAAAAATTTCAAATCAAATATCAAAAAAATATTTGGCAGATAATAAAGGTATACACAAGATGATCAAATGCATAAATTAAAAAAAATAGACATTGCCTAAGCATACATAATACAAACAATTTGATTGAATAAAAACGATATCACCAGAAATTATGTTTTGAAAAAAAATTTTAAATTAATTTTCACTAAAAAAATTAAAAAACACAAATTGATTCATTATCATTATTTAAAACTTCTAAATTAGTTACAAGTTTTATGTGCAATAAAATATTAGTAATTAAATAAATTTTTTTTGTAATTATTATGTAATTACACTGAAAAATAAACATCAAATTAATCAAAAGATTTTTTATAATTAAAAATAATTTAAATTGAAAAAATATTTATTCACAATTCTTCCATTGTGATACTAATAAAATGAAAATAGTTAGCATATAAATTAAATAAATAATAATAAAAAATACTGAGATTTTTGTGATTCAATAAAAAAAACCAACATAAGACAAAATTTAAAACTAACTTAAAAAAATGATTAGTATTGCATATGTTTAAATAAGATTTTAATTAAGGGAATCATCAGAGAGCTAATTACATTGGTGCTATTGTTATTTTACCCTGCTTTACGACGAAGATTCTTCTTTCTCAAATTGACTGCAATGATAATTTTTAAAAATACCTAAAAATTAAAATGAACATCCAGCCAGAAAAGTTAATAATAAAGTACAGAAAGTTAAATACTTACATGTACAGAATTATAGAATGTACAGACACATCTCGAGATTGAAAATAGTTTATAAAATTTGTGTGAGAATAAATAAAGGTTTCAATGAAAAAGATAAACGAAAAAACATAATAAAAGATGGATGAAATTCTTAAAATCGCTAAAGCTGAAAATATATCTTGAAACAATAGTAAAAGAATTGATTTTGTATAGACTCTGATAAGTTAAATTAAAGAAAAATGGATTATTGTAAAAAGATATGTGACAAAAAAAATTATTTATTTTTAAAAGGAAGTAAGTCCAATTAAACAATTAAAGCAAGAAAATCCGTTTCTCAAAAAATAAATAACTCAAATAAGTATATTAGTTATTACCATAATAATTAATAAAAAGGTATTTATATTAAAAATTAAAGGATAAATTACATAAGGTTAATTCAGATCATGTAAATTTAATTGAATTATTGAAACCCAAAACCGATTCGAGATCAACTTTTAATAGGTTTGGATTATTTACTTTATTTTTTTCTTGAGAAGTCGTCGCATAATTTTCTTATTTAAAATATTTCAATTTATAGCCTAGTTAAAAAATCAAAGTTAAAATGCATTTTAATTAAATATGAAAAAAAACAAATAATACAGAATCTAAACAAATGAAAAAATATATTTCAACGAAAAATTAAAAAATTTCCTTATCATTGAGAAGGAAAATCAAATATAATTCTTATATTGAAAATAACGAAAATATTCTTTTAAATACCAAAAATACAAAATAAAGCCTAAAGATAAAAACTAAAAAACAAAGCGCAATATAATAAATATAGATTTGAATGGCTATTGACATATAGTTCAAATCATAGATTAAATAAATAGTTTATCAAAAACCACTTCAAATACAAATATAATTTCCAATTGTGATAAACTAGCTCTTTCTATATGGAAATACAAGCAACGATTTTTATTTTTACTATAAAAGAAACCTATGCAAAACTTCCAATTTCGACAAAGTTATTTCACTTATTTTTATTTAAAAAATCTTAATTTTCGATGCGACGCCTGTTATAAATATTTTGAAAAATGAACAAATAAAATTGCTATTCTAAGCAATATAATTTATCATAAAACTTTGCGCATTTCTGGATTATTGGCCATAATCGGATAAATAGTTTGTGTCAAAAATAAAATAATATTTAAATTTCAAGAGAAAAAATATCGTAAAAATATTCCTTAAATGTGTTGCATACACTCTCTTCAAGTCTAAAGAAAAATAATAAGTTAAGAAAAATTTAATGCATTTAAATTAAAAAATATAACAAAATATAATGCAAAAATTGGTTGCTTAAAAATTCGACCGCAAAAAATAAAATAATGCTTGAAAATTTTTGATTTAGGAAAACTACAAAAAAATGAAATAAGCCTTTTTTGCAGGACAAATTTCAATGATGGAAGCGTTTCTGTAAAAAAAACGACGTGCATAGGACATTTTGGTCGTGTTCTCTACCAACCAATTGGCACTGAATGCTGGTTAAATGGCCATAAAAAGATAGGTAGTCAGTTTGTGCCAGACATAAAAATAATCTTAAATGATAATAAAGTATAACAATTTTATTTTTAAAAGCGCCGTTAGAAATTGCACCTCGCTAAATGCGGAACGCCACGAAAAACCAAAACAATTTTTCAACACAGAAATAATCAGACATTCTCTAATATTTTACATATTTGTTTATTTGTCTGGTAAATATATTTTGAGGAAAATTGTGAATATTATTAGTAAAGTGAATTTAAGCCATTTCTGGGCCAGACATTACGGCTGAAATTATATATATTGCTTCCTCCTTGAGGGTACGGTCCAAGTAATGAGATGTCATCTGCTGCTCATTATTATTTTATTATTACAGAGATACACCAGCGTAAAAATTAAGTATTTAAAATTAAATTAAATATACCAAATGAAAATAAAAACTCTGTTACTCGAATCCTCTAGATAATAAATGGGTAAAGCCATTAAT
Source organism: Heterodera carotae (assembly GCA_024500135.1). NCBI lineage: Eukaryota > Metazoa > Nematoda > Chromadorea > Rhabditida > Heteroderidae > Heterodera > Heterodera carotae. The sequence continues at coordinate 17,757 of JAKKIK010000653.1, read as the reverse complement.
TATCTAAACAATAACTTCTTGTCGGAAAAAAATTAAAGGTGCCATTTTGTTAAATAATTGGATTGTTAATATCTTTAATGTGAATAAAAAATAAAAAAGGCATTACGTCATTTTACTTTTTTAAAGACATTAATAAAATTATTCACGTCGGGTTGAATTTATCATTCAAAAGCCAATACAACAAATATTTTAAAAAACAAATAATCAAAAAACGTACATAACAATAAACTCATAAATTAATAATTTCGTCACTAGCATTGTTACACTTGCAATTTGTATTCAATGTTGCAGCGCAGCTCGCAAGAGCATGGATCTGTAAAAGTGAAGGGAGAAACATTTGAGTGTAGGCCTTCAAGGACAACGAGATTACACAAATCAATACAAATATCATCCCAAAATTTGACCCATAGTTAAGAATTAATGAGATATTGTTAATAAAATATATATCAACAAGAACAATTGAAAACGTAAACAATTAAATATAATTACTTAAATAAAAAATCAAATATGTTAAAGTTTGTAAAAATTATAAATATTTATAAAGTAAAGGCAAGAATATGCTAGATAAGAAAATTTGAATTGCTTATTAAACATTAAATAAAAAAAGCAAAAATTAAACATAAACGTGAAAATAAACCAACAAAAAAGTGTTAAAATTTAAGATTTTTAGTTCATCTACATACTCAAATATATAAGAAATAAACATAAATAATTTTTTATAAAAACAAAAAATAAAAAATTAATATATTTCATGTCATTAAATAATCTTCATATTTAGCAAAAATAATAAATGAATGAAATAAATTTAGTTTAAAATAACAAGGAAGACAAAAATTGTAATCTCTTTTTAAATAAAAGGATTTACTCCTAAATAAAAAGAAAAAATAATAATTAAATAAAAAATACATTATATTGTCATTATACAGCAGTTGTTTACAAAATTACGCAATAAAACTAATGTTCTCGTGAAAGACCAATCAGCTGATTGACCAGTAATTTTAAAAAATTTGCTTTTGTTATGTCTTAATAAATTTGCAAATTTACACCCCATCACTATTAATACAAATTGTTGAACAAACATGCTGGCGGAAGGTCTTGCATTTAGTATCCCCTTGCAGCGAATTCCCAGGTATTTTAATTGGAAAAATTGCTTGAAAACAATTAATTATTTGATGTAAAAATAAAAAATAATAAAATATTATCAATAATAGTCGAATGCAAAACCGAGGCAATTATATTTAATAATTGATATAAATTTGAATTCTTTACTATAACAAAAAAGTTGAAGAGGTTCGCTAGAACGTGAAGCAAAAGCTCACAAAGAAATCGAAAGAAGTTAAAAATAATCTCAATAAAATGACATAAAATAAAAAAATATTGTTTAAAATTTAATAGACATGGATAAAATTTACTAATCCCTATATATGCGAAAGATATATTAATTATCACACTCAAATAAGGCGCAAATTATATTTATACTCGGTATAATTAACAAATGAATTAAATTTTTCACTAAATTAATATATAAAGGAAGAATAATAGATAAACAATTCACATTTTCAAATAAAATATAAAAAGAGTGCAAAAACTTTAATTTTACCTGTCTTATAATTACCAAAGAAAAAATTAAAATAGATAGCCATTATTTAAATTATATATAGTACATTATTAGCAATACATTAATCAAGTAAATTAATTATGCAAGCGGAGTGGTGGTGGATAAATCATCGCTTAAGAAACCATCCTCATGGCAAAGTTATTCCGACAGGACGTTTTATCGCGCGCACCAAACTGTCAAGTTTGTCAAAACAGGCACGCTTACAGTATGGTTGATGCAATAAAAATAATGAAATGTGGAATAGATATGTTTAGTTTAAATATATATAAAGCTTAATAAAAATTAGATAATATTGAGACAACGAGGCGGTAGGTCATTGATTTATGGATCTTTGTTCACATAAGTAAGTATTAATAACAATCAAAGTTTGAAGGTTAAAATTTTTAAAAAATGTGAAATAATCAAATTAATCTCCATTATAAATGTCAAAACGCTTTTCTTAAAATTAAACAAGAAAAAAACTTTAAATTCATTTCTAAAATAATGGGCATTACAAATTTTTAAACTACATCACTGATCATCTATTTGCAACGACTGGTGATTCTAATTAATTGTTTCCTAAATGAAAAACAGAAAAAAAAACAATTGCTCTGTCAGACATGAAAAAAGAATGAATAATCGGCGGCCGATTAAAACAAACAAATATGAAGCATCTCCTAATAAACCCAATCAAGTTTAAAAGTAGCATAAGGATTTCCTCAATTGGAATTTGCATGAAATACCATGTATTAAATAACATTTTACAAAGAAACAAATAAAATGAATGAAAAGTGCCTATTAACTTGGGTAATTTATGATGAGTGCAGTTAATCGATCGCAGAGTAGAGATCCATCACGGTACAAAGGAGATTCAACCAAACCTGATGAAAACTTCAATTGCTAAATTAATAAATGTTTACCTGTTTCAAAAAATATCCAATTATAAATTTAAACGCAAATGCTAGAATTAATTACAGATTTATCCATTGAAAATTAGGAAAAAAAATCAGATTTTACAAAATAAATTTGGGTATTGCTAAAATAGAATATAATTTTACTAATAACATGAAATAATCAAAACCAAATCCCAATAAAAAGACGCATTAACTTATCGTAATTTGAGGTTCAATTAAAGTTAAAAGATGCCCATAAAATATTGACACAATCATTTTTCTACAAATCAAATGTTAAAGTATTAAAGAGATAATAAAAATATATTAGAATACTAATATTATTCGTCAACAGGCTTTATTAGCTTACGAAAAATATCGAATAATTTCTTTATTTCTTGCAAGTCTAATGAAATACACGAAGGCACAGGAGAAAGACAATGTGTACAAAACCCGAAATTGAATTATGGGCGGCTTAATAAAATGGCGATCAACCGGTTCGAGTTGGTCATGGGATGATTGACTTTTAGTTTATTTCCGGTTTTATTAAAGGTAAAAGATGCCCATAAAATATTAAAAACCAAAATTGAATTATGAGTGGCATTGATAAAAATGTGTTCTTAATACGCAATTATATAATAATATATATAATCAATCACTTGACATGGAAATATGGCCAAAATTTTGTTGTGTAACAAAAATTTTATTTAGAAATAATATTGTTCTCACAATGCAACTCAGCATTTAAATAACACTGCCATTTTTAACCCATCAAGATACATGAAGCTATCACTGATTTGAGTTGGTCATGGGATGAAAGGCTTCCACATGTCAATTTTCTCTACAATATTTCACCTTAAGAAATAACAGGACTTTCTCCATATATTACATTTTTTGAATAGTTCTGCATTATGATTTAGTAAATTAAAAAAATAATTAGAAAAAAATTCTGTCATCAAACTAAAGGAACAAACATTCTTGATCCTAGGTATTGTTAGTTAACAATTTAACAAAAAATAATATATCAAAAATAATTAAAATGCTTTTTTAATTTTGACTGGAAAAATTTAGTGTAATGTATTAAAATAATTTTTCAGTGAATACAGCTACTTAATTCAAATATACTTTATATACAATATATCAAGAAATTTACTAAAACTCTACATATATTGTGAATATAATTTAGAATATTACTTATAAAACAAATTTGAAAATGAATTGTGCTGAAATATCACTTTTTGCTTAACGCATGAAAAAAGGCCTAATTACTTGAATTCAAAAAGAGTGCTGAAAGCATTTGACTCCAAAGAATAAATTATTTAAAAAGAAAAATTGACCCAATCTAAAAAATCAGTCGAGACATCGACCATGCTGCGCGATTAAAGTCGAAATCCAATTATTCAAATCACACATTCTTATTTCCACACATAAAATTTATTAATCAAGGGGCATTTTATATAAAAATAACACACCAACTATCCGTTATTTTATCATAATGAACATTGTTAAAACTGGCAAAAAAAAGTTTTAAGTATGCACTTAAAAAACATATTAAATAATTAATAGACAAATCACATACATTTTCACCTTAATCAACGAACAAAAAAGTTACTAATACCAAAAAGAAAAAGAAATACTGACGAATTATTAGAGATATAAAAACAATCGCCATGAATGTTACAGCAATTGAGTTGTTCAAGGAAAACTTTCCAGGAAGTTGTGTAATGAGCACTTAAGATCAATTTTAATCAAGCAAAGAATGATATCATTATGCAACAAATACAAAAAATATTAATTAATGGGTTATAAAGTAAAACTAATTTATAAGAATTAATAAAAAAAATACTACTCTTCAAATTGTAATTAAATATGAATTTAAACACGTAAAGAATTATCAAATTTATGTTTGCTTTGCTGCTTTAAAAAAAAACTGCGCCACTGACCATCCACCCTTCCCCTGAAATCCTTCTGTAAAAATCCCCTTTTCCAAACATAATATTGGATTGAACAAGATCTTAAAAGAATTTTCAAAAATCAATTAAAAGCGTATTAAAATAAATTTTTAATGAAGAAATTTTAAAATATTATAATAAAAATTAAGTTTACTTTGGATTAAACTCTAAATAAAAAAATTTATTCTTTAATTAATTTAAAATTAAGTTCATCCTTAACTTTTTAATCAAGCTTAATTTTTGTCTCAAGAAAATAATTTATAGAACCGCTCATGGTCATTTTGCAGTGCGCAATCTTACTGCTCTTCTATGGATATGCTTCTCATTTTATTTATACAAAAAAGACCTGATGACGATAATGAATATTTTCAAATGCCTCTTGGAGTGTTTCATTAGTGCCTAATATCAACATAAATGCAGTGATAATTTTAAGTTTATCAATTAAATGCTAAATCATAAATTTGGATTAAAACATAAAAATAATTTTTAGATGATAAAAATAATAATTCTCATATTCCAGTAATTAACCAGTATCAAAAAATTGTGAAATAAATTAATAAAAGAGCAAAAAAGAATCAGATTTCCAAATAATAATTTTATTTTGCGAAATAATAAAAGTGTAAATTTTTGTATTTTTCGATGTGAACAAAAGAAATATGTCTATTCTACATAATAAAAAATATCAATTACAATGCAATGAAATTTGCGAATAGTAGAATAAAACCAAAATTATAAATAAATACTTCTCGAATCATGGTACACACACTCCGTTTGTTTTGACTAAATTAAGCAAATAAAAATGATTTGAAAGAAAAATATTAATAAATTATTTTTGATATACGTCGAGCCGGACTTTATTGGTGAAAAATTAAAAAGACAAAGACAGAATTTACAAAAAGGGGTTGAATATATACAAAGTTTAAAATTTATATAAACACAGCTGCCGTGGAAACCTTTTTTTTTGTTCAACGATAAATGCATTTTTTGCATAAGCTGTTAACATATCAAGTTGCTGTTTCAATTATTTTTAATATTTTAGAATCATTTTCACAAAAGCGTTTTTTATTTATTCCCACGCTCTCTGAACAATTAATTGTCGCAGCGACTGAATTAGCAACTACATCTTTTAAACATAATCCTGGTCGTATGTATTTATATTTACTGTTTGTATTCTTTTATTATATACTCAAATACACTTAATATTTATAAAGAAATATACTAATATTTGCAATCGAATAATCATATATTTTACTTTAAACTTAAAAAACCCATCCAATAACTTGTTAAACAAGTTAAGCTTCTAAATGTTTTCATTTTCTTGACATTTTGAATGAGCAAAGTAATCTTCATTAAGTTTTTTATTCTACATTTTACAATTAATTTTAAAGTGATATGAAACGACAGTAAACAAAAAAAAATAAATATGGAATAATTTACAAGATAATTTACATATCACTCTATCATTGCAAAACATACGGTTATACAATTCAAAGTTTAAATAACTGCTTCTGGAATGACTTCTTACATATAAGACTAACCTTAATTCAAATTTCATTCAAAGAAAAAAGATGGATTAAACAAAGAGGATAGAAAAAAGCTGAAAAAGTACGTAAATTTTTATTAAGTTCAGCAGATAAAAATAAAATTATCCGATAGCAATTCATTTGTAATAAAAAATAGCAATGCTATAAAAAATTTTCTATAGACAGGTAATTGAGAGGCATTCTGTCACGGCAATAACCTATACAGCCTTTTATTCATTTTCGAATTTTGTTCACCAAAGATTTAAAATGCAATCAAAGTTTTTTTCTCGTCGTGTCCATTAAAAAATGAAAAATATATTTATAAATAATAAAAAAATAAAAAATTCATGAAGATCGTTGAATTGCAAAACAGAAATTTAAATAATATTGATAATTGTTTCAATTTCATAATAATAAATTCATATACATATAGTAAAATTTTTTTAGCGCAATCGATTAATATAATGCTATAATAAATGCAATAAATTGTAAATATACTTAAAGTGCGATTACATAATTACCAAGTATTATATTGCAAATTGAACAGTTAAATAATTATACTATAGGTATTCTTCATTACTCCAATAATAAAAATTAAACGATAATTTAAAAGTAAAATTCAATATTTGCTATAATTTATATAAAAATATTTACAAGAAAATCAATTTTTTTAATTGTATTAAGGTAATTTAAGTAATTATTACTCCGAATAAAAAAATATATTTATTTGTCTTCAAACCAAATGTGACCATTTTTATCTTAAAATTTTAAAATTAAATCAAATATTAAAATTGATTCGAACAAAGAACTTGAAAAAGACTAGTGAGCCTACAATCATCTAACTTTTATCATGAACAGACAAAAAAGCGTCAGAATACATATAATAAAAAACGCTATATTGTTAAATAAAGGATTACAAATTAGATAAAAATATTTTATCAATTTGCCGAAAGAACTAAGTTTTTGAGCAGTTCTTCTGTATGAAAGCCAAAATCGTGGACCATTTTTCTAAATCAAAATATCCTTTTAATATTAATAGAATAATAATTTTAATGACCTCTCAAATAAAAATGCAAAAATGTGCACCTTTTTTCATTATTCCGACCAATCAGTGATGTTTTTTGCATAAGCACAGACATGCAAGTCAACTCAGAGACCCTTTTGGAACAAGAATTTACAAATATATAATAACATTAAATATATAAATTTGTTATCCAACCCATTTAATGTTCTTGTTTAATTAAATAAATCAAAAGATATTTCTATTTAAAAAAAACTGTTGGTTTAGAAAAATTAAGTTAATCCTTAAAATAGAATTTTCCATTCGAAAATTTTAAGATACAAATATTAGAATAACGTAAATCATTCAATTCAATTAATAAGAAAAAAAATACTTTTTCAGTTTGTAAATAACCGAAAAGATATTGGTAAAAGTCATATTTATATTATTATTAAGAGGAAGCTAATATAAAAGCCTACAAAATTTGATTTGCGAAGAGTTTTTATGATATAAAAAATCAAGTATAAAAAATATAAAATCACCTATATGTTTTATAATTTGATAGTAAAGTAATTTTTTAGACCAATTAAAATTAATCCATAACATCTTTGGCTTTGATAACAAATGTGATTTGGCAAAAATAATAGATGATATGAATTAAGAAACGAAACTTCGTAACCATCCGGTCGCAATATTTGCTTAAAATAAAAGTTGTCTAATATAACTAAAAGGTCTTAATATAACCAATAAAAATGCTATTAATCAATCTGCATTAAAAAAAGAAATTTATGAAAATAATAATGTCTGAATGGCGAATTAAATATAAAAATATTTAATAAAAAACATATTAAACTTTACATCGGATTAAAAATGGAAACCTTTGTATTATTTACAACTTGTTCAAAATTTACCCAACACTTGTATGCAATTACAATTTTACATTAACATACTTAATTGGACTGCACTACAAATGATATTTAATATTCAAAATATTAATTAAATTTAAGCAACTATTTGAACTTTAATGTTTTACATCTATAATAAAAAATATTTATGTATGCGAAACTTTTAACATAAATAAGATACAAAAAACTTCAGTTTAAAAAATTTATTTTGTCAAATAAATTAAATGTGAAAAAATTTTGCAATAAATTAACTTCTTAAACCTTCTTTTATTTTTAAAAAATTATTTGTCAATAAAAGTAAATTTAATTGTGCACGAATCAATTGTGCTGACCCTAACAAATGAATTCTCTCTAAAATCCAATAAAAAATTGCATGAAGGACCAAATGGTTAAAAATAAAATAATAAAGAGAGAACACAAAGGCCAAGAAATTAAATAAATATTTATTGTTTCATTTTATTAATTCATAAAAAATAATAATTCGATCATATTAAAGTATGCAAGTCGACGCATTAAAGAAAAGGTCGATGCACCGAAAAATGCTTTTATTGTATTGTTTGATTTAATTATAACATATTTAACAACATAGTTAAGAAAAGCATAAATTAATAAGAAATAAATTTATTATCATTGAAATATAGCAGTTGTTTACAAAATTACGCAATAAAAACTAATTTAGATTTGCAAAGTGCAATGGAATACATTTTTTTAAGTATACCAAAGTATACAGTATCTTTTTAACAAGATGAGCAACGCTAACATGTTGATTGGTTACACACAATGGCATGATTAATTTATTAAAATTAAAGCAATAATGTAGATTGAATCTAAACCCTGAAACTAATAAAGTATACACTTAAATCTAAATACGCGCACTAAGAATTAATGTATTCAAAATAAAGTTAACGAAGTTTTACAAAAATAATGAAGATTTAAACCAATATAATCACAATCTTTTACTAAAAATAAAATTATGGCAAATAAAACAATTCATATAAAAATGAAAAAAGTTTAGATAAAGGTATAATACAAAAATTACCGAAACAACATGCAGGCGACGTGTCTGCGAGTGCGCAAAAAACCTGCAAATAAATCACACCTGTCATGGGCATGAAGAAATATAATCCGAAAAGACAAATATTTTCTGAAAATACCTTGCCGTAACTATTCATTAACAAAAAATTAAAGTAGAAACCAATCAACAAAAATATAAAAAAATTTTATAGCCTTTCTAAATAAAATATCAAAACATTTTATACACTAATTAAAACAAGAATATATTTTTCAGAACCAATTTGCAAAAACATGTTATTCAGATGCTAGATTTTACAAATGTGGAGTAAAATTAACTGTCCCCAGGCTGCTAATGCAGTTGTTATTGTATCCATGTGGGCAGTAATAAATTAAAAAAACAGAAAGTTGTTAAAATCGCTCTAAAAAATTTTTTAACTTAGTAAATGTCACAAATTATAATAAAAAATGATGCTCTTTTACATATAACGTAAATCCATGCCAGTTCACACCAAAGATGCAAAGAGCGGCGCATTGGTTACATAAAAAAAAATTAAAATTAGAAAAAACAAATTCTAAATATAGACATTCACTAAAAATTTGAATCTGTGTGCGAATCTCGCTATTTTGTGTGTCAATGAGAAATTAGTAAATATCGTAAAGTTATAATTATAAAATAAAATTCTTAAACAAAAAACAAAGAATCAATAGAATCGAATTAAATAAAAGATATTAAAAAAAAAAGATTTAAAGCCGATGATTGTATGCTAAAAGAGATTATGTGACGATGCCCGGGACAAATAATGATTTTTATGAAAAAAAATCGAAACTAAATGTAAAGCCAGTAGAATGTTAATTCTAAAGTATAATAATATAAAAATTAATTTGTATTAATTCAAGTCGGTTGATTGCAAGATTTCTAATAGTAAAAAATAGCTATTAATGGACAGCCAAACAAAGTTTGTAGTTTCCAATTAATCATATTTTCTTCAAAACTAATTTTGTCGGGATTGGTGGTGAATAAAGATATTTATTTTTTTCTATTCCGCTTTATTAACACATTTAATTTTTTTTTAAATATTCAAGGTTGTTAAAACTCGATTACCTTAAAGCCAATGGTCTATCGGAAATGCTATTTTACCCAAACAAAAAAAATTTACAAAACTCAAATTATAAAACTGCAAAACTCTTATCCACCGACTCATAATACCATAGCAGAAAAATATAGATGAGCATTAAACATCATTGTATTGATTAAAAGCAAAATTTAAAAAGTAAAAAAATTTATAAGCACATATTGCATAAATTAATATGCGCAAATGTATACAAATTTGCGGAAAAATTTTCTTCATAAAAAAAATTATGTGAACAACATTAAATGTATCAATGGAAAACAAAATTGACCGGTTTGGCTCAGTGGAGGCGAAGGCATGGAAATAAAAGAATTAGCGAATTCTGAGGACGGTATGAGATCAGAAATATATGCTTTTAATATAATTAAAAATAAAAATTCACACTTAAAATTTATGATGACGCATTAATAATATTTTAAATGATATATAATAAGAGATTGACCAAATGTCCAAACATCAAATGCCATAAAATTGTATACTATAATTTATAAAAACGTGAAAAAACGAAGACTTTTAATATAATAATAAAAATGAGACACAATGAATAAAATTAAATGATTTTTTTAACCGAACGTTCATGAATAAATAAACCATAAAGCATGCGAAATTAAAATCAAAAGTTTTCGGGCTGCTGATCTCTTTCTACTCAAAAACACGTGTTTAAAAAAATCATTATTCATAACTATGATCTCAAAATTAAACTATTTATTTAAATTAATTGGTAAGAAAAATTATATTAAATTAGATTTAGGAATAAAACAACAAATTTATTAAAAAATAAACGAAATGATTATAAATATGCGCATTTCATTAAAGACGTCAAAGAACAGAACACGCTTTCGGGGTAATGTTGTTGAATTCTGATAGCAATGGTAAATTGCACATCCATTCATCTAAAAAAACAACGAAAAAAGACACCAATCGAGATACAATACTAATCACAAAACGGCAAATTATATTTGTAATAAAATTCCCAAAAAAAAATGGGTTCTTAATTATAGAAAACTAAGTTATAAAAAATAAAATACGAAATTCCACGAAACTAATCCCATCGGTACAAATAGACTTAAATAATATATAATCAATGGCAAAACGAAAAAATAGATATATTTATTATAATTTCAACGATTTTGCATGACCTAGGCATATCTATAATAATTAGGTTAATATAGTTTCCAATAGATAAACTGAAGCCAGATTCGCCAATTGGAGCATTAATTAACCCGATACTAATAAAAATAATACGTAGAAAAATTTTCCTATAAAACCATAAACGGCAATCGCAAATTAATTATCTCGAAACAATTAGGAAAATTTATGTTAATTAACTTAAACACAAAAAAAGTTTAATTAGTCTTCAAAAAGCATAACTTAATTTATTTTATTTTAATTAAACCAAGCTAAAAATTAAACAATGTTCAGGATTGAACTCAAATGAATTTGTACAAATATTACAAAAACCAATTTTAAATTTATTGTGCAGACTTATTTAACGAAGTTCTAAAAAAAAATAAATAAAAACATAAATACTTGGTAGTTCTTTAATAAATTAAATTATTACGCTTTACAAAATCAACTGAAAAAAATGATATGCGTTTACAAGATGAAATCACAAAAACCCAAACAATAATCAATTTTTTATCCCTAATACACTTCTAATTGTTACGATATTTAAATTAAACTTTTATATTCAATAATATGCATATCCTAGCACAAACACATAAGAAATTAAGCAAAAATTAAACTTCTTTATTTATAAATATGACAATTCTAAATTATTTTCAATAAAATTTGCACAAATTAACTATGCAAAGGAATTTTTAAAGTTATATTTGAAATTTATTTTAATTATAATAATTTCAGGATAAAGAATTAGTTAGAATAAAAATATCTTTATTACCTAATTATCATTCTTTAGAAAAATAATCAGAATTATTAATATTATTGTCAAAATAAATTAAAGAATTATTCAAATGGCATCGTACAAAAAAAACTTACAAAAAGGCTTCGGCGTATTTAAATAAAAGAAAAGTACAAAATTAAAAACAAATATTAAAGAAATTCGATTACCCTGTACTCTTAATCAGTAAATTAAGCAATGAAAGAAAAATGAATTAATTATCGAACTATTTGAACATTTTGTATGCAGAAGTAGGCCGAAGAAAGACTGTGTGAGTCAATGCGCCTACCCGTCAAAAATTAATGCATATAGGTATTCTAAATTAAAATAAAATGCAAATCCAAACCATTTTTTTACACAAAGTAAAGATTCTAAATTAAATAGATTATTATAATTTTCAACTTCGTTGGAAAATAACGATAAAAAATTGATTTACTTAAATAAATTTATTAAAAATCAAGAAAAGAATTAATTAAGGTTTTAACTCTAAAGAAAAGAGCAGATTAATAATAAAATATCGTTTGAAAAATCATTATCCAAAAAGACAAATTCTTTTTGAAAATACATTGCTGTAATTTTCATTAAAAAAAATTGTTATGTATTATATTATACTAAACAATCAAATCCTTTTTTTCCATACTGCAGAAGCAAGCAGAAGCAATAAATGAGATTCAAAAACCGGAGCATGAGTATAAAACAGATCATATATTACATTATCTTATCAACTTCATTAAAGTCGCAGTTTTTAAATAAATTCTGAAAGAAGTTTATCAATATTTAAAAATTGCAAATTTATTTATATACTTGTAATTTAATTACCAATTTGCTGGAAGCCATTTGTTGTACAAACAGACTTAATTGATATCTCTCTCATCAGTGGCAAAGCGAAATTATAAATTAGTAAATTATAGAATTATAATTTTGAAAGCCATTTGGGAAAATGCACACAAACACACCAAAACGAAGACGAAATTATAATAACGTAGGTGAATCGCTGCAATTAAGTTTTTTTCTTTTGTACTTTGAAAAGTTGTCATATATCGATGCTGAAATAGACTTACCAAATATTAAATTCGTAATTTTTGAATTTAAATTAGAAATGTAAATTGTATATTAAAAAATAAAATCTTTAGACTTTTGTTATAGACAAGTTATATTCTATTAAAAACATATTGTAATAAATAAACTTATAAAAAATAAATAATAATTTTTATCAAAAATTTGAAATTAGAATAATTAAATAATTCATCAAAAGTACAATAGTAGTCCAAGCAGATTATTAGGTAGCATACCTAATTACCGAATATAGATGTTCATACTGGCTTTGGAGTAATATCAATTTTTAAGCCATCATTTTTATGAAATAAATACTCTATTCTATTAATATAAAACAAAAAAGTCATATATTAACATGTATTAATAAAGTTAATTAATTTAATATGTGAAGGTGGTGGCATGAGGAAGTCTTTTTTTATAGTTAAACAAAGCTTAACAAATTTCTTTAGGCCTAATCAAGTCAAATACCAAATAAGGAAAAATTTGAAAAATATTTTTCCTATAATAATAATAATTAAAAAGTAAACTTTTTAGGTTAAAACCAAATTCATAATTTAAACCCAATCAGATAAGTGGTTATTTAAATATCTATCAGACCTTAAATAAATATATTGTTACACAGTAAAAATTGCTTCGGAATCGATAGAAAGCCTCCATATAAATATTCATTTATCAACAATTCATATCAGTGAAAAATATAATGGTAAAAACAAAATTTTATACAAATTAAATTCATTCTTAATAAAAATTTTGATGAATTAGAACAAACAAGCCGCTTTAAAAGAAACTGGCAGTCAATAGTAGGTTTGGTCAATTAAAAGAAGCAAATTCGACATTAATTCCCTTTCCGGAAATGCCCATTGATAAAAGCATTAAATTATAATGGCAAACATCAAAATATTGTGTAAAGGCACTCAAACAAAAAAAGAATAATTTTGGTAAATTTTAATCATCAAGTGGTGGGATTTTTTCTATAATGGTATACCATATGAGCAAGCATATCATTATGACATTATAGCAAAAAAAATATTTGAGAACAAATGCGTCACCTACAAAAAATCAATTGTTAAGAGCATTTTAAAATGAGACTATGCCAGCAAAATGGTTTTTGGAAACGATCATTCTCGACAATATTTTTAAAGATAATAAATACCATAATTTCATTAAATAAATTAATTTGTAAAACGACCAAAGATTCATTATTATTAAAATATCTAAAATCCTTAATAAATTACGAACAAAATATGACTAAATAAAAAATTAATTGGTTTATTATCGCCGTTCGGCAGACGATCAAATGTAATTAAATAGAAAATAAAATACCAAAACATTCATTGTCAGTAAAAATATAATTAGACAATTAACAACTTAAAAGAAACTATTAACAATTAAATTTTATATTAAGGTAAAGAGTAAACCAATTATTCAAACTTCAGCTTATGACGTATCCATGCAGCCGAAAAACTAGTGATCAGCATGAGTAAAAAAAGCCAACAAAATATTTAGTTGTATTGGTTGTTTATAAATTACCTTAATACATATAAAAAGTTTTATGTAAAATTAATAATTAATATTTCGCAAAAAAAACAACTCAATAAAAAGTATTTATAAATTGACATAGTTCAGTAAAGTAAAAAAAATTAATAAGAATCATTTCCCAAAAAGGGTTCCGGTTTTCAGACCTTTTGAACCCCATGTTTGACAATGTTCAATGATAGCTCACCAATGTTCGTTTCAAATCGGGTACCCGATTAAAAATCGAGTGCAACATATACAAAAATTAAATGTCTTAAAATAATAGAAAAAAGGAAGATATTTATTATGAAAAAATAAAGATTAATAAAGTAATCGATTTAAACCTTAATCAAGTCTTAAATACATAAACTATAAAATCTATTGCTTCAATAATTCATATATCCTACCTCATCTTTATTCTGTTAGCAACATCGTAATGTTCCGAAATCATCATTTCAAGTAGTATGAGGAATAAGCCTAAAGGTTTAAATAAATAAAAAACCAGATAAGTAATATTATTGTGTTATAACCATTGGTAAATAAGATTTATACAAAATTAAATTTTATATCCACTATATCAGTATAATTCTACAAATAGTACCCAATAAAAATGCAGCTGAGTCTTTCTAAAATAAAATTGTTTGAAGAAGAAAATACAAAGCTATTTTTAAATTAATAAACATAGGAAAGATGTAAATAGACATAAATTAAACAAAATTGCTGTTAATCAAATGATTGGTAAATTAAGTTAACGACACCAATAAAATTTATAAAATTAAAAAAGCAATAAAAACTTAAGGTACTAAAAATAATGCCAATTAAATCCCTGTACATAAAAAAAACATTGAAAATGATTCAATAAAAGGTTGTGAAAATAATTAAACAAAATTTTAATCTTTTGTTAATACCTGCATGCAGACCGTAATCGGAGAGTGTGGAATACATGAAAATTTATGAAGTGCAAACAAGAACACCTGATTTAATTATCCAAATTGCCTTTGATATAAAATCAATTAAAAATTATAATGTTATTGCAATATCAAATTATCTTTTATCTTAAAATAAATCATTCAAGAAATCTTATAACAACATAAAATAAAGTGAATTACTTGATGGCTTTAAAAAAATTAATTCGATGATTGATATCAAAAACCATTCCTCCTTATTAATGCAACATTAAAATGTCTAGAATTAATACTAAAATAAGCTTGGAAAAAAATATTTTAATGTAGATAATATAAATGTACAAGAATTAAAAAATATTTCTTTTAAATAGTGCAATTAATAAAATTGAAATATATCTCACGCTATACTGTTATTCGAATTTTTAATCAAAAAGAAAATATAATTATAAAGAATGTTGACAAATAAAAACTTTTGAACAAAAATGTCTTTTAAATAAAGCTTAAACATCTGATTTGAATACGTCCTGTTGGGATAATTATAGATTTGCAATAAAGTCAAATCAAATATTGCTAGACACAATTAAAAAGGTGGAAAATCTTCTTTCTTGAATAAACTAAATATTATTGTAAACCAAACCATTCATAAAAAAAGCAAATGCATTTTAAATTTAATATTTTGGAACTTTTAATTATCTCTTCTGCATATCAAATATTAATGAAAAAGAAAAATACGTTTATATAAAAGTAAACTATAATTGCAATATAAAAACATTTAAAAAAATCACGGCTTTCTGTCTATCTTTATTAAAATTATTATAAAAGCATTAAAAAGCTTTTTCTTTTATTTATGACTACCATCACCGCACCACAAAATTATTATTGCCACACTTATGAAGAGGATGAAAAGCCAGAAAAAGCAAAAAACCCAACATTGCTACTTATTTGATGGCCTAAAATAAAAAATAACAATTGATTTCATGTTAATGAAAAAATATCTGCTTAACATGAAAGAAACATGCTTGTTTAGTCCTTTATCTTTCTGCCAAAAATATTAAGTAACGTGAAAATATTAAAAAATTTAAAATAGGTAGTAATCATAAGATGCATACAAAAGTAGTAATAAAAATTAAAAATAAAATAGGTAGATGAAAATCGAAGTTAATTCAAAAAAAAAAACAAAAAACCTGAACAAATTTACTGTGAGGAAAAACGCCATATGTTCCAATCACGGAGCACAGAGCAACTGAGATATTAAAGGGGGCAATACAATGCAGTATAACCTCCAAACTTGTTAAAAATATAATTAAATTCTAAATTTTAAAATTCTCCTAATTTGCATAAAATAAATAAATTTTAACCAAAAAAATTGACAGTTTCTATTAATTCATCGCAAATTTACTTCAACTTAATGTCTTATTGTACTAACTGAAACAATTATTTTGACGTCACAATATTGATGATATTCTAAAATAATGATTAATTTAAAAGTTTTAGAACTGAACACACAATATTGCACAAATTACAAAGGTATAATTTTTTTTTGGATAGACGTATGGAAATTCATATATACTATTAAATTACACAAATTCTATTTATGGAGACATGCGATTATTATCATTTATCGACTATTTCTATTCTACAAATGCCGTCAAAAAACATATTTCGTAAAATAATAAAAAAGGAATATATTTAGTTTATAAAATTATGTTAAACTTCAAATCAATTAAAAACAATTTTTAAAAATTAAATTATGCCTAAAAGTCCGAGAAAAACAAACATTGAGCTGCATAACGCCGGGATAAAAAATGCCGAACAAACAGCACTTTTTGAATTTATTGAATTCAAGCCATTTTCACTATTTTCATACTGTTAAATTAAAGACGTTTTAAGAGAAATTTTCACTCATTTTTAAGTCAGTAAATAAACGACTAACCATTTCTCCAAAGAACAGGACTGGACAATTATAATCTTTTTTCCGCAAAATAATTTCACAAAAAAGGTGAATTGTCAAATTCCCAAATTTTTATATAAGTAGATTTTAATCTCTTAATGTGTAATTCAAAAAATATATCGCTCAACGGCCGTTTTTTCACCCATATAAAATTCTCTTTAGTTTTACAAGGATTGGAGAATATATTTTAATTAAACTTATTTATTTAATGTATAAGTGGATTGAATACAAGAATAAATAAATTATAATATAACAAAAATTTTAATGTGAAATATCAAAAAAAAAGGAAAATCTAAAAGAATCAATAATTTAAATTAAAAAGATAATGCGCCTACTGAACTGCATGGTAAATGAGACACGACTTAAGATTGCAGTCAGCGAGTTGTGAAGTTTTTCTTCATTTAATTCACATATGAAAA
>JAKKIK010000652.1:0-25875 GCA_024500135.1 Heterodera carotae | reverse complement strand
CCGAGACTAAAAACCCGAGACTCGGGACCGAGACCCAAAAAAACCGAGACTTTTCCCGAGTCGAGACCCGAGACCGAGACTCTCGAACAGCACTAGTAATTACTATTCCGAGCAGTTAAATTTTTTCGGCCGCTTATTTGCATTTAAATTGGTTATTAACAACAATTTTAACATGCAGCGGACCCGAACCAAGACGTGTTTTTAATCCTTTTTTTGAGGCATTTTAGAAATATATGACTTCCGGGTTCGAAATGGATGTTCTGACGCAATTAGTTTCTTTTTTCTTTAAATTCAAATTTTAGCCCCATAACGAAAAAGTATCCATAACTAGCTTACATCCATCACCCAATCGAGCAGCATGGAGCGCATTTTGGCATTTATCTTCTTCTGGCGTGAAAATAAGTTCGGATCTCGACGCAGTTTCTCATCCTTCTCACATAACAGCGACCAAACCTTAAACTTTTGAACAATTAATATAGTCTTCAGTATTCACTAACAAGCCCGTACCCCAGAAAAAATTTCGGGGGGGATCGGAAAATTTTTGGTTTCGGGGTGGGAGGGGGGGAGAATTTCCCCCCTCCCCCCCCCTGGATACGGGCCTGTTCACTAGTATAAATTAACAATGTTTGTTGGAAAAGCTTCCAAAATTTCTAAAAAGAGAGTGCACCATACATGTTTTTGGCCGCCAAAAAGCTTGTAGATCTCAATGTTCGCGTCGTCATTGTCACACTCGACAGACAAATTAGAAGAAGAAATAAAAAACGGTCCATTGAAGTCAATGTTAACTGAAGACGACTCAGCTGTAGAATTCTCATCCTAAAAACAATGTTTTTATGCGAAAAAATGCGAATTTACGACAGGTATTATACCTGATGACTGCTGACCAACTCATTGGAACAGGAGCTGCTCATTGTAGCATCAAGTGAAAAGTAATGAAAAATCCTAAAAAAGATCGCATTGAATCTATCGAATTTTGACTTGATTAGAGAAATCTGACTTTCAAAGGCTACCGGTCCGAATGTCGAAGGGTATTGGTAATAGTTAAGTTGTTCCCCTCGTTTTTGGGGAAAAAATTTTCAAACTTTGAAAAGTCGTAAAAATATATTTCCAAGAGTTTGCTGGGTCGCTGAAATGTTTTTGGGTGAAATTGTCCCTAATGGTTATTGCCTTCGTGTATTTGAAGTAATTCGTACTTTTAAAGTGATTTGAGACAAAATCAATGAAAATTTTTTTTTGGCTTTTCGACTTTGGCTCGAATTCGGGTTCGGGGTGGAATTGGGCGAAGTGGATATGTCGGATTCATAATCAGCGACCCCAAAAACCCTCAGAAACTCAGAAACATGTTTTAGCAACTTTAAAACATTTAAAAAAATTTTGAAAAAAAAAGGAGGGCAGCTCTACTATTACCCTTCTTTTCGCTTTGTCGAATAAAATGTTTTGCTTTCGTTTCGTGCTTTTTTGGGCGTTTTGTGTTTTGTTGAGAAAAATTTTGCCAGACGAAACGAAAATCAACACACCAATAAAGAAGAGATTTTCAAATCAAAATTTGGATTTGGCGCGAAAAAGTATTATGCCAAAAAAAATTTTTTTTTTTTTCGTCAAAGGCGCGCGGATAAAATCCCGTCCGACAAAATCCCGTCTTAGCCAAAAACGACAAAATCCCGTCCACCTAAAAACAAAAACCCGTCCCGACAAAATCCCGTTCCAGCCAAAAAACGCCAAAATCCCAACTAAAAACACCGACTATTTTAAATTAGTATTAAGGTTTTCATGAATAAAAGTGAGGTTTTGCGCTTATATCGACGAATAATACGCCTTTCAAGGGATTGGATTGCGCAAGAGCCAACCAACACTATTAAGGAACGCGAATACATCAGAGAAGAGGCCCGAAAAAGCTTCAAAGCACATAAAAGTGTACGTTCGCTAAAAATTGGAAGCTCTCTGTTTAGTTACTTTTTTTTTACCTTTGAAATTTCTTTAGGAGACGGATCCCGAAAAAATCACTGAATTATTAAAAGAGGCCGACAAACGTGTGGAAGTCGCGCGTCATTATCAAATCCCATACGATCGGCCTGCTTACTTGCCTCCGTCTTCTTCCTATGGTTAGTTTAGCTCGTTCATGAATAAGCAAAGTCCTAAAGATTTTGGCTCTAGTCGGTTTTACGCGTCCCATGACACTTTACGCGTCCCATGGCATGTTACGCGTCCCATGACATTTTACGCGTCCCATAACATTTTACGCGTCCCAAAAACATTTTATGCGTCCCATAACATTTTACGCGTCCCAAAAACACTTTGCGTCCGAAATTTCAAAATTTATTATAGTGTTTTACGGGTGAATAACAAAGTATATCCATTCTTTAAAGGGGGTAGTTATGGCGCATTCTTCCAAAATATGATGAAGATTTTTGTGGTTGAATGATAACGATGAAATGTATTTTAGTACAAATAAGTGGATAAAAATTATGTTTCAGCCTTTGTTTTAAAGCCCTCCATGTCTTCCTATACCCTGTGCATGAATCTGTGAGTTTCCCGGGTCTACAAAGTACAGAAGATGGTTAACTCATTAGGGTTATATTGCATCTGTAAAAATTAAAGGGACGCGTAAAATGTTATGGGACGCGTAAAAAGTTTTTGGGACGCGTAAAATGTTATGGGACGCGTAAAAAGTTTTTGGGACGCGTAAAATGTTATGGGACGCGTAAAATGTTTTTGGGACGCGTAAAATGTCATGGGACGAGTAAAACGCCATGGGACGCGTAAAGTGTCATGGGACGCGTAAAATCGACCAGAGCCAAGATTTTTTATGCTTTAAAACTTGAAACATTTTTTAAAGTAAATGGGTAACCGAAATCTTTTTGTTGAAAAGAACATTATTGTATTTGTACCTTTTGTTCTCGGAAGGTCAGGTTACTATGCGAGCCATGTAAACAAACCATGGTAATACTTTAGATGGTTGCCCCCCTTTTTGGAAAAAATTTTTTCAAGTTTTAAAAAGTTGTAAAAACATGTTCCTAGGGGTTTCTAGGGCCGCTGATCCCGAATCCGACACTTATTTCGCCTAAGTTTGAACCCCGGACCAAAATTCGAACAAAAGGTCGAAAATTCAGAAAAATTTTCTAAAATTTTTAAATTTCAAATCGCTCTAAATTTTTCCGAAATCTTTAAGTGCATAAAGGCAACAACCAAGAATGCCCATTTATGCGTTTTTAAGTAAGTTGACAATAAAAAACTTTAGAAAATTTTTCTGAATTTTCGACCTTTTGTTCGAATTTTGGTCCGGGTTCGAACTTAGGCGAAATAAGTGTCGGATTCGGGATCAGCGGCCCTAAAAACCCCTAGGAACATGTTTTTACGACTTTTCAAAACTTGGAAAATTTTTTTCCAAAGAGGGGGGCAACCATCTAAAGTATTACCCAAACCATTTATTCACCAAGAAAATATCTTTTTGTCAGATGTCGACCCTAAATCGAAGTCGGCCAAACAACGCACTCTTCACAGGTCTCCGGTGGCCTCCAAATTCAGTCCGCCCGCCGCTTTTCGTGGAGACTCTTCCAATCGAACTGAATGAAAATGACTCTTTTCTTTCATTTCTTTCCGCTTTTTTTGCTTCTTCACCGATCGTTGACGAAAGTTTGGATGGATTTGTGAAACTAATGCAAAAATTTCCGAGTTTGGATTCGCTGGTCTTTGAGTCTCCGGCACGAATTTGTCACCCACCAAAAAATAAATGGCTTAGGGCGCTTTTGAAACGACTAATTGATAAGGTTTTGTGATTATCACTGCAAAGTTTTTTTTGCATTTCATCCATTTGTCCTTTTTACAGCTGAGTGAGTTTGCCATGGATCCGAGCGATGTTTTTTATAAAGCACTGTGTGCCTCAATGGCTTCCAACACTGAAAATGGCCAAGATGACTATTTCTTTCGTATTTATCCCGACTATTTTTGTCCAAATTTCTTCCAAGCATCGTACATACTGCTTAAACAACGAGTTCAGCACATTTCGCATGGAACTACGGGTCTTAGCTGTTGGCAGGTGGAGATTATTGCAATAAATAGTTATATTTATTTTTACGCTCTGTTGTTTAGGCCTCATCAGTTTTGGCCAACTTCCTCACTCATTCGCCGTATTGTGCCACCTTTTCAAATGTGGCTCATATGTTGGAATTGGGCGCGGGTTGTGGCCTCGCCGGCATTTCCTTCGCTGCCTCAAATGTTTCGGCAAAAGTCACTCTCACTGATGCGCATCCGTCCGTTCTCCAACAATTACAAGAGAATGTGACGCTGAATTTCAACTGCACAGAAAACCAAGCAGTTTCGGTTGAGCGTTTAGATTGGACAAACTATGATCTGCAGTCAATCCCGTGCGGTGTTGACCTCATAATCGCAGCGGGTAAGTAAAAAATAACGGGGGTTTGGAGAGGGCGGATGTGGTGGGGTATCGGGCACCCTAACTCTGTTTGGTTTAGTGAATTTTTCTCTATAAGTTTGCGCGTTTCAGGGGTCATACTGGGAATGTAACTATATGCAGAAAAACGAATTTGGTTTCAAAAAAAAGTTGGGGTTTTTTTGAACCAACAAGGTACGGTCAATCTGGATTTTTTTCAGTCATGAAACCTTAAACTTAAATTTTGCATAGGTTTTAATATATGTTGGTTTTAAAAACTGTATTAAAGACTTTAGTGTTTTTGAAGTCAATCCTCTAAATGTTACTTTGTTTCCTCTAATCGAAATCCAAAGGCTATGTTAAAAAATGCAGCAGAAGCAATTATGGTACGCTGCCTCCCTTTCAATGCGGAACAGCTCGTTTCCCCTCCGCCGTTCCCCCCCCGCCGTTTCCCCCCTGAATCGTTTCCCTCCCAACGGCTACCAGACCTAAGTTCGAACGGTCTGAATGTCGAACCAAACAAAAAAATATCGAACATTGGCGGGTCGGTCGGGTTCAGGCGACGAATAAAACCAAAATTGATCGAATTTCGAATGGAATAAAGGAATGTTCGAGTGTCGAAGTGTCTAACAATTCTTTAAGTTTTTGTAGACACTAACTCTTTTTAAACGTATTCAATCGCTAAGCTTTTGCTTAAGCATACCTTAAGCTAAAGAAGGCGCTTCGACTGGCGCAAATTTTGTTCGAATTGGTCAAGATTAAAAAAAGTTACTAATTTTTTCGACATTCGAACAATCTGACTTTTGTTTTCTTAGACAAGTCCGAATGTTCGGTATTTTCGATTTTGTTCGACTTTTAGACCGTTTCGGCCTTCGAACTGGTAGTCTAACACTCGGGGGGGAAACGGATGGGGGGGGGGGAAACGGCGGGGGCGGGGGGGAACGAGGTGCACACCTTTCAGTGACCTTAAATAGTTTTTCAATAATTACTGTAGATGTGGTATTTGACCCGTTACTTTTTCGTCCGTTTGCCGCGCTTCTTTGTCATTTGCTCACCGGGCAAACCATTGCTGGCAGCAACGTTTCTGCGCTTATTTGTTGTACAGTCCGCGATAAAAACACTATTGAACATTTTCTGCATGTAATTGGTTAGTTTTCAATTTCTGTATTTCATTCATACAGCTATTTTTTACAGAAACTCACAACATTACACTTCATGCGCAGTACAACTGTTGTTTCAGAAGTGGCGGCTTTTGTGGGAATCAAATTGCATTCATTCGAAGGAATTGTAATGGTAAAATTGAAGAGCGATTTGATGAAAATGATTCGTCTCAAATTCATTGGTTTGACGCTTTTTTTGCCATTGACTTGTCTTGCAGTTCTTTCTCTCCGGTTGTCATTTTTGAATTTGTTAAACGGTAATTGCTCAATGTTATTCATCCGTGGCAATAAATATATGAAATATTCATAACATAAGTCTTATAATGTTTGTCGTCCGAAGAATTTACTTCTCAATGATTCTTCGATTTCCTCTGTTAATTCCTTCATTTTTCTTAAGTGTGATGTCTACTGGAATGGTGGAGAAAAAGGTTTTCAAACGGAAATTGGAACGCTTTAAACGTCGCCCAATGAAAGGGAATGACGTCATTCAATGCGATAGAGAAGAAGCGGGCCATGATGTCAATGGCAAAGAGTATACGAAGAAGGAAAACATTTGCAACACTGAAGATGATAAAGGTTCGAACGTCCAAAATGAAGCGAAAAACGGAGAAATTGATGGGACAAAGTCGGATGAAGCAAATGAGGTGCTACAATTTCCTGTTGGTTCATTATTTCACCTTTTAAGCCATCACAGCGAATGCCGTCGAAGTCGTCCATTCTCACCGACATTCCCTTCTCTTCCCTAAGAGGGCGGGTATCTGATGCCACACTTAATGCCATTGCGGAGATGGGCTTCGATCGCATGACTGAAATTCAGGCCAAGAGCATTCCGCCACTTTTGGAGGTCGTTGGATGGGGTGAACCACACAAATCTTGCTGGACGTCACATAATGTACAATAGTACAGCAATAATCGGTTTCTCCGCTCTTTTAGGGGAACGATGTCCTCGGGTCGGCCAAGACGGGCAGCGGTAAAACACTGGCATTTCTCATCCCGTCCATTGAATTGCTGCTGAGGAACGGATGGAAGCAACAATTTGGTAGAATATTTTATATATTTCCTTGGTGTGCAATTGGTACCGACGCTTTCATTAATTGCCAGGCACCGGTGTTCTTATTGTGTCACCAACTCGTGAACTGTCAATGCAAACCTACGGCGTTCTCTACGAGCTGATGGAGAAGCACCCGAGCATTTCCCATGGACTCGTTATGGGCGGTACCAATCGGCAAAATGAGGAAAAAAGACTCGCCGGTGGCGTTGCCATTCTCGTCGCGACTCCCGGCCGCCTACTCGACCATTTGCAGGTATTTCCACTGTTTGTTTTTTGGAACTATTTTAAGGATTTCTGAATATTATTGCAAAGACTACCTTTTTATTCATTCCTTCTTCCATTTTTACCTTTAGAATACTTCGAACTTTTTGGTGCGCAATTTGAAGTGTTTAATTGTCGATGAAGCGGATCGAATTTTCGACATTGGCTTTGAGCAGGAAATGCACCAAATTATCAAATTGTTGCCAAAGAAACGGCAAAGTATGCTTTTTTCTGCCACCTGCTCGCCAAAAGTTGACGAGTTAGTAAAAGCTGCGTTGAAGACAAACCCACTGAAGATTGGAGTCATGGAGCCGAAAAGGGACCCAAATGAAATGGCCACCGTCGAGGGACTGGAACAGGTCGAGTCGCAATTTGATGCTTTGCCGTTGGTGTCCATCGATTGAAGCGAATTTCCACAATTACTGCTCAATTGAATGATTTTCCTTTCCAGGGTTACGTCGTCTGCCCATCTGAAAAGCGTTTCCTACTGCTTTTTACTTTCCTGAAGAAGAACAAGAACAAAAAGGTAAACAATCTCATCAAATTATCCCTAGTCCATTTCTTCGTTCTTTTCTTTTCAGATTATGGTGTTCTTTTCTTCCTGTGCCTCTGTCCGCTTTCACGATGATTTGCTGAATTTCATTGACCTTCCCGTCTTGAATATTCATGTATGTGTATTTATTCCCGTCCACTTCCTTTTCATTTTCCATTATTTGGTGGCATTAACTCAGTTTAGGGAAAGTTGAAGCAGCAACAGCGAACACGCACATTCTTCCAATTCTGCCAAGCCTCCTCGGGCACTTTGCTATGCACTGATGTCGCAGCTCGCGGGTTGGACATTCCTCGAGTGGATTGGATTGTGCAGGTTTGCACCCAAATCCGTATTGGGATATACCTACCCTTGTACTTATAATTTGTGACTGTTCGACCGGGCACTTGCGGTCAGTCCCTAAAGATCGATTGACCTGACTTTGAGCATTCTAAACCTTCTTCGAAAATATGTGAAAGCCGCAGACGATACAATCGCTAATCATTTTCAATTCCATAGGTTTATTTCGTTTTGTGTTCAGTATGATCCGCCAGATGAGCCCCGTGAGTACATTCACCGAGTGGGAAGGACGGCACGCGGTGACACGGGCACTGGGCATGCACTGCTCATTTTGAGGCCAGAAGAGCTGGGTTTTCTGCGCTTTCTTAAGGTCCGTCAATCTAAAGCAAATTCTCTTTTTAAGCACACCAAAACAAATTAAGACAGCCAAAGTTACTTTGAATGAGTACGAATTCTCATGGAACAAATTGGCCAACATTCAGCCACAGTTGGAGGAAGTAATCTCGCGCAATTACTACCTCAACAAATCGGCACGCGAAGCGTACAAGTGAGAGAGAGTGACCCGCTTATATATGGCATCATTTCTTTTCCAATAGGGGTACCCAAATCTGAGTTTTGGGGTGGGCGACAAGAATAAAAAAACCATCCTTGGGAGTGTATTTTCTATAGATCCTCCAACTGATGAATTTTTATTATATTTTTACTTAACAGGGGAAAGGCGGCGCGGGAAAAAATTAAATTATTTTTCGAAGGAATCTATTGATAAGGGTGCAGGAAAATTCTAAAAAGTTTTCTTTTATTTTCTGAGGGGTGGGAGGGTGGGTTAACCTCTGGTTACTCCAATAGTCATGCCCGTCCAATTCGTTTATATTTTGTTATTTTTTCAGGGGTTACATTCGATCTTACGATTCCCATTCGCTAAAGAAAATTTACAATGTCAACACTTTGGACCTGATTCAGGTTTTTCCTTTTTGAAATCGACTTAATTTAATTTATTCGAAGGTGTGCAAATCATTCGGCTTTGAAACGCCTCCGTTCGTCGATTTGCCGGTATCGAACAAACCGAAACCGAAGAATGACCGAACGAAATTTGTCGGCGGGATGACGAGGAAGCAGCCTCCGAAAATGGAATTTGTGGCCGCAGGAAATAAAAAGAGGAAACAGTTGGGGAGGGATAAGAACGGACGGAAGAGACAAAAACAGGAGTAAGATAGTTAAAACAAAAATAATGGCATGGTTACATTTAAATATATCCGACATTGTTGTCCGTTATTTTCCGGGAATGTCACTTTTGTTTTGTTTGAACTTTTGTGTTAAAAACTTTTTTCAAATCTATCAATTATTCTCTGTCAATTTGAGCAGCTCAGCGAACACAAGTATTGTAGTTAAATTCATTAACTTTGCTTTGTGATCATTTTTTTTTTGTGCTCAATCTTTGCAGAGAAGACTCGAATTGAGTACAAATTTCGGTCTTTTAATTTTATAAATGTCCGATTGTTTGACTGATGACGACGCGGAGGAGGTAAGTGAAAGTGATGATGGGTGAATGAATGGGCTATTCATAATCAGTCAAAACGCTTTGTTCATTAATTCGCAGGCAATCCGACAGTTCGCCGAAATAACGGAAACGGACGAAGCGTTTGCCCATTTCATTCTGCAGGATGTCAATTTCGATCTCGAGGTGCGGTATTTCAATCAGTTTGCGCGTCCAATTACCTCTTTTTTCGCCATTAGCGTGCCTTGGCGCGTTATTACGCGACCGATGACCCCGAGGCAACTTACAAACGATTCCAAACGGACAATGGGAACAGTGGTGACGCGCACTCACAAACAACGGGTAGCGAGGTAGGCGGAAGGGGCGGGTGTCGGAACCCAAAATAACGTCTCAAAGGGTAAACAGCCGCCACGGAAACGGTCGCGGCCATCGGATGAACGGGCGAATGCAATGTTTCCGGCCGAATTGACGCTGATCACATGGAATGTTGACGGAACATACGACAAGCTAAATCCGAGCAAACGATTCTTAGCGGTGCTTTACACCATCGCGAGGTTGGCATATACAGAATGTAGACGAACGAAGCCGTCGAATTTGCAAAATTGAAATAAAATGTGTTGCTAGGACGAACCCCGAAGTGGTCTTCTTGCAAGAGATGACTCACCAATTGATGCCTCAACTTACTAAGCTGATGGCTCCGATGTACAATACGGTCGTCTCCGATGCGTACAATCCGGAATATTTCTGTGTTACACTCATCAGCAAGGTGTGACAGACAATGCCATGTTTTACATGTCTTTTCGAGTAAAACCTTTCATTTTAGAACATCAAAATCAGTCATTCCGACGTCATTCCCTTCGCCAACACTCAAATGGGCCGTTCTATGACGATCATTCAAGGCCAATGGCAACGCCTTCGTCTTGTTTTGGTCAATGCCCATTTGGAAAGCACTCGCGACACCAGTGAAGTGCGCAAGGAACAATTCAAGCAATGCATGGAGAAAACTCGCGCTTTGGTTGGCTTGGACGCAGAGGAAACGCTGGCGGTCTTTGGTTTGTCGTTCGTTCGTTCCATTTAAGTGCCAATATTTTTTCTTGTTCAGGCGGCGACCTCAACATTCGGGATAAGGAGGTGATGGCCTTCGAAAACAAAAGTAATGTGTGTCTATTATCGGCTTGAACAGGTCGCAGAGATCAAAGCTGACGCGGCAGCGACTCTTCCGGAGATGCGCGACGCATGGGAGGCCGCTGGTTCGAAAGGGAACGCGCGTTTCACTTGGGACAAATGCCGCAATGATAACTATCCCGACAACGGTCGTGCCAGGTGCCGCTTTGATCGCGTGTACTATGCCGGACCCTATGATGAGGTGGAATTCAACTTGGAGGGCACTAACCGCATCAGAGGTGTGATAATTTTGCAAATTTCACCTACTGAAGGATTGTACTTTTAAGGGTTAGACTGTTTCGCCAGTGATCATTTCGCCATCATTTGTCGCTTTGTGAGTCCACGCATTGTCCTCGAAAAAGACAAAAATGCCATTGCAAATTCTGTTGATCGGTCCAGTGGCGGCACTTCGACTTCTTTGTCAGCAAATGTTATTCAGATGGAGAACTGAATGATTGGCATACAAAATCAACATTCAATCACAATGTGTTGTTCTTGGCCTTCTATTTTTGTTTGAAAAATGACATTTCGTCCTCATATTTTTACGCTTCGTTTCTTCTGCTGATGGGGATATTGCTGACTCTGACTCTGATCTCCTCACACACACTAAGCATGCACATGTTTTTTCATCATTTTTTTAAAAATTTTTGACCAATGAAAAATTTATTTTTAATATTTTACCAGGGTTTTCAGGGTCGTTGATCACGAATGTGGTTCGGTTAATTATATTTCTGACCAAATTGAGCACAAAATTAAAATTTTAAATTCAATTGTTAGCACAAATTACTTAGGTTTAGGATCAGCTTAGTCTAGCTTCTCATTACATATAAAAAGCCATTTATTCTCCCTTAGGACTTGACAGATAGGAGAGATTTTTAAGCCATGCCTGAGCAGCCTAACAATAAGCCTTATAGGTTTGCGCTAAAATTGACTACGAAATTTAGTTTCGACTTATGTATGAGTTTGAAATTGGGCGAAATGAATTTTGGACATGATCAGGGACTCCAAAAAATCTTGGAAACCTGTTTTGTGACTTTAAAAACATTTGTGGTGCAAACAATGTGGATTTTCATTACCAAAAAGGAAAATTATGACTTCCTTTAGTATAAGAGAATTGAGACATTCTGCCTTATGTGATGTGCTTAAATTTTTTTTATTTTAAGATAAATTTACTATATGGCTACTGTAAAACCCCTTCCCGAGGGCAGTTTAAGGAAATATTATGCGACCAAAATTCGCGAGGCGGAGCAAACATTTGCGGACAAATTGCAAAACACTCGTCGTCTGCAGGCACAACGCAATGAACTGAACAACAAAGTGCGCGCTCTAAAAGAGGAGCTGATGCAATTGCACGAGCAAGGCTCAAATGTGGGCGAATTGGTGAAAGTGATGGACAAGCAAAAGGCACTCGTCAAGGTGAGCCAATGTTTGACAAAGACGAAGTGTACTGGTGACCCACATTTTTCAAAAATTTCAATATGGCATGAAACCCTTGTATATTTTGTTTAGTTATGGATATTTAGACAATTTTTCTTTAAAAAGAATCTGAAATTAGGCAAAAAAACGACGGATTTGTAATCAGCGACCATGAAAATCCTACAAAGCACATTTTTAGAACTACCAAAATTAGAAAAAAAATTGTGACAAACCAATATTGCCAAAAAATGATTCGGCTGTAAAATGAACCGGACTAAAATGAATAGAGCGTTTAACAGAATTTTTGCGTGGGTCAAGACTTTCTGTGCTCGTACACGGATGTAATTTCTTACCTTAAAGGTGCATCCTGAAGGGAAATATGTTGTCGACATTGACAAATCCATAGACGTTACAAAACTAACCACGGGCTGTCGTGTCTCACTCCGAGCGGACAGTTACGCATTGCATATGATTTTGCCAAACAAAGTGAGTTTGTGTGGTGTTTTTTTGCAATTAAGCTTTTTCGAAAAAAGGTTGACCCGCTGGTCAGTTTGATGATGGTCGAGAAGGTGCCCGACTCAACTTACGAAATGATTGGCGGATTGGACAACCAAATCAAAGAGATCAAAGAGGTCATCGAGTTGCCCGTCAAACATCCTGAACTCTTCGAGGCGTTGGGCATCGCCCAACCGAAGGTTTTTGAGCCCTATTTTTTATGTTTTAATGCGGTTTTTCCTTTTTTTATGGCGTTCTTCTGTATGGGCCACCTGGCACAGGTAAAACGCTGTTGGCACGCGCCGTCGCCCATCACACCGAATGCACTTTCATTCGCGTGTCGGGCTCAGAACTCGTGCAGAAATTTATTGGCGAGGGCGCACGGATGGTCCGCGAACTGTTCGTAATGGCCAGGTAAGCTGCACTTACAATATTTTCGATACCAATCCATAAAAGAGTTGGGTAAAACAAATGCCGTTATAACATTTATTTAGAGAGCATTCCCCGTCAATCATTTTTATGGATGAAATTGATTCGATTGGGTCGTCTCGAGTTGAAGGAAGTCACGGGGGTGAGTGGAAGGAAGGGGGGGGGGTAACTTTGGCATTTCCTTTAATTTGTCTGTGCCATCTTTGGCTTTAGGTGACTCCGAAGTGCAGCGCACCATGCTTGAACTGCTTAACCAACTCGACGGCTTTGAACCGACCAAAAACATCAAAGTGATCATGGCAACGAATCGGATTGATATTTTGGACCCGGCACTTCTCAGGCCGGGCAAGTGCCAAAATAGATTATTTTTCGGCAATGAATTAAAAAAAAATTTCAGGTCGAATTGACCGCAAAATTGAGTTTCCGGCACCCGATGAGAAAGCCAGAGTGGACATTCTGAAGATCCACTCCAGAAAGATGAATCTGATGCGTGGTATAAACATGAACAAAATTGCCGAAACGATTCCGGGCGCCTCGGGGGCTGAAGCGAAGGTCCCATTACTCAAACAATACTTATTAGGCGTTTTATTCCATTTCAATCTTTTGTAAAACTTTCTTTCTTAGGCCGTTTGCACTGAGGCGGGAATGTTCGCGTTGCGCGAGCGTCGGGTACACGTGACGCAGGAGGACTTTGAGATGGCAGTGGGCAAAGTGATGGCCAAGGATGGGGAGAAGGATATGTCATTGAGGAAATTGTTCAAATAAGCGTGGGAATGACAGCGAATTGAACACACACTGAGCAACCACTGACACATTTTTTCGCAAATCTCCCCTCCTATAAACGAAATATTCAGTCGAAACGGACCTTGTTTGTTTCATTTGTCTCTTTCTCTTTAATGTTAAAAAACAGTCATTGCTATTTTATTTCTCTCTCCGTTTTTCCATTCTCTGATTCTGAAGGCAGGGCATTTTCTTTGTCGGCACTTTTTACGGATTTGGTCAATTGCTTGCACTTGGGATTTCTTACTTACTTTCCTTCTTTACCCATCTGCACTTCAAGGATCTATTCCGGTGTCTGAAACTAATACTGTTCGGGCATGATTGAGTCGGACTCTAATGGACAATCTTTCGCCAACAGCGGCATTTGTGTGCCAGTTTGGTTTGGCTTTGTTCGGATCGAGGCGGACGGTGAAAGTGTGCAAATTGAGGACAATTTGTCATTAAAAGCAACCAAATTTAAACTGTCTAAGGACGGCGACGAAAAAGTGAGGGGAAGAGAAAAGCAAATGAATGTCTGAATATAATTGTCCAAATTTAAGCATGGAATTGTTGACGCCAATGCCACTGATAAATTCGTGTTTTTGCTTTGCCAAAAAGCGATTTATGCGTTCGAATTGCGCACTGAGATGAGTACTCTTTGGGCGGCGGGGATTGTTCTCAATATAAAGGCCATTCCGTCCAATAATTCCACCGATTGTTTTTAGACTCTCTTCAAAGTTTGTTCGATGGATGGCCCCTCCGGTGGGCAATGGCTCCCTGTGGAAATCCAATTGTGCCATTCCGAACTTGCCGGCCCCTCCGGCAACGACAGCAATTCGTCAGCGGTTGCCCTCAGCCGCCAATTTGACCATTGGGAGGCCCTCAGAGGCAGTAAAGGGACGGACAAATTCAAAGTTCGCATTGCTTTTCCTTGGCTTACTCAATGCCTTCCTTTTTATTCATCCAATTTCAGTCTTCCAACTTTTCCTCTTCAAAGGCCACTCGATTTTTGGTTTGCTCTGCTTTTGGCGCCTTTTTGGCAACAAATTCTGAGAACAGCTCAATTTTGGAGAGGCGAGAGAAAAAACATTGGAAATATTTAAATACTCAGAAACAAATTCAGAATTTGCGATTCTCGCTTCGGGCAAAGTTTGAAGGAAACGAAAATATTTAAATTGCCATTTCGAATACAAAAGGTTAATTAAATCGGATTTTTCATTTTTGTTTTCCTTAAAATGACTGTCGTCACTCTCACAATCAGATCCGTGCGGGAAGAGATCATTTGACCATTTTGGATTCATCCCGCGGAGAAGTTTATACTCTTGGTACGGGGACACGGGGCGAATTGGGCAATGGCCGAGTGGAGGCGGACAATTGGGCGGAGGGGCCGAGGTGAGATCCTTCACCAGTGTTAACTAACGAAATTTTGAAACATTTCAGGCTGATTGCGAGTTTTTCCGACGCTGACATTCGCTGTGTTGACATTGGAAGCGGAGCGTGGCATTCGTTGGCACTGACGACGGAGGTCGGCCCAATAAAAAAAAACTCGGAAATATTGCCATTTTTAGGGCGATGTTTATGGTTGGGGATGGAACGGGCATGGCCAACTTGGCTATCCGTCCAGCGAATTTGCAATTCAGCCGACTCCGTTTCCGTTCGATTTGGGCGATGGAAGGGTCAAATTTTGGCACAAAAAAATGCCAAAAAATCTTATTGAGTTTAGGTTAATGGAATTCGATGTGCTGGCAACAATTCGTTTTTGCTGCTTAGTGATGGAACAGAGCTTGAATATGGCGAACTTTGCGGTAAAATAAAAAACATATTTTCATAAATGTTTTTTACAAAAAGAAATTGACGAAAAAATGGTGGACATTTCCGTCGATGAAAAAGCGAAATCACTCGACGAAAATGGGGCCAAAAGTGGCACGGACAAAGGCAAAGAGACATCAAATGACGGAACGCAAAGGGAGCAAAAGGAGGAGAGACCCGCGGGGGAAAATGCCGCCGGAGACAGACGAAGCCCCGAGGCTAAAAGGCAACGCCAACAGCGACTGCTCAGAATGGCGGTGGTCGGCTGCAGCCATGGCCAATTGGACACAATTTATGAAAGGCAAAATTTGGGGGTAATTTGGAAAAGGAATGAATCAATGGAATATCCGAAATAATTAATTTCCACTAATTTATATTTGGCATTTCTCTGTTCAGACTGAAAGCATTGGAAAGTCAACAGAAAGTCAAATTCGATTTGCTCATTTGTTGTGGTGATTTTCAGGTCAATTTTAAAAAGCGAATAAACTATAATGATTTATTCATTAATTCGCCGCCATTTATTCATTCATTCATTTAGGCGATTCGAAATCACGGCGATTTGCACCATTTTCACGCGCCGTTCCATCACCGAAAATTGGGCACATTTTACAAATATTACAGCGGCGAGAAAGTGGGAATTATTTAGATAAAATTTATTCCCAACGCCTCAAAAAGGTGGCCCCCATACTGACACTTTTTGTGGGCGGAAACCACGAGAGTAGCGGCTTTATGGCCGAATTGCCCAACGGCGGATGGGTCGCGCCGAATATTTTTTACATGGGATACGCATCGGTGAGCAAAGAATTGGCATATTTTATTCAATCTTTACTTCAAAATTACCTTTTTGGGTCGTCCGTTTTGGCGGCCTTCGAATTGGCGGACTTTCGGGCATATTTAAACCTGGCGATTACAACCGAGGTATGTTGGTCCCAATACTTACATAAACATCAAGCCATTGTATTTCCCCTATTTTAGGACATTTCGAACGGCCGCCTTTCCGTGAACGCGGCTCCATTGTCTCCGCTTACCACGTCCGTTCGGTTGACGTTTTTCGGTTGCGCCATTTAAAGGGTTTTTGAATGATTTTTTGTTGGCATTCATTTGTCATTGTCTGCAGATGGTCCACCGTTGGACATTTTCTTTTCCCATGATTGGCCCGCCGGAATAACAGATTTTGGCGACTGGGAAACACTTTTGCGCATTAAACCCCATTTCACGGAAGATGTGCGCAACCAGCGATTGGGCAACCCCGCGACCATGAAGTCGGTTGGACAATCACTGCTCAATTATGTTCAGCGGCATTTTTCCGGATGATTAGTTAGTTATTGATTGGTCGATCAATTTTGGCTGATCAATTATATGCACAGTGATCGGTCGATTGGGGTTAACTGCTGCTGCCCATTTCTCTCTCCATTTTTTCATTTTCCTTTCCCCTTATTTTGTCAGTCTCATTCACGAACTGAAGCCTGCCCGTTGGTTAGCCGCTCATTTACATGTTCATTTCACCGCCGTCGTGCCCCATTCTGATCAATTTTCTTCGGTTGGCCTTTCCAACGCTTCGGTGACGCGTTTTTTGGCATTGGATAAGCCAAACGAAAACCCACGAAGACGCTTCATTGAATGCCTTCACATTCCAATTGCTGAAGGTGCGTTCCCTTTAATGTCAATTTGGCGGAATCTTCGAATATTTTTAGATGCCCAAATGGATTTTTGTTACGACGCCCAATGGTTGGCCATTCTCCGGGCCACCGACCAACTCACCGAATTCACTGACCGAGTGAGTCGCAAATTAATGGTTACGGTGAGAATTGGGTCAGTTAGCAGTGCCGGTCGACGGATAGAATGCACTCTTCCTCAATTAGTTTTAATTTTTGGGACTTTCGTCGCAACTAATTAATTATACACGCCATCAAAAATTCATTTATCAAGGCATTGTTTATGCCAACTGCCGTTTTGACTCCAAAATCGGCAGACATTGATTCCCTTCTGCACTCTTTTGGCGACTTACGCATTCCGTTAAACTTTCGGCACACCGCGCCTCCGGAAAGAGAGCCATGGAATTCTAAAGGGAGGCCGCCATCGCTTTACTATCGGTGGGACATGGGGACGTGGGGATTCATCCATTGAGAATGAGGAGGGATGATTTTGAGTTTTATGGACCTTGGTTATGCTCAATTTGTCCGTTTTTTTCAGCAACCCGCAAACACAACAATTCTGTGAACGTCTTGGCATTCGTGACCTGAACCTGCTGTTTGCCCAGGCATCTGCCGATTTTCTCGGAATTCCGCACTTTCTCAATCTTTTGCCATCATTGGACACACAGCAAAAGCCTACCGACACGGCTAAAGTGGTGTCAAATCCGGACGAAATCGATTTGGGCGAGGATGAGGTCAAATTTTACTTGACTAAACAAATGCCTATTAAAGACACATTTTTCAATTTATTAGTTCGGTGATGAAGATTTTGTGGTTGACATTCCGAAAGAATTCAAAGAAGAAGGAACGCATGCGGACAGAAAAGAATGATTAGTTTATAGTTTTGGATTAATGTTTTTACTTTTTTATTTATTAATAAAAAACCATCAAACATTTCGGCATGTTTAATTTTTTTGTACAATAATTCTTCAAATTTTCAATCGCTTTTTTCTTCTTATACATGTGTACATGTATTAATTATGTGCTTGATTCGGTTTGTAGACCAAAACCATAAATGTTTTTCTTTTTCTCTCATTTCGGCCAAAATTTTTTTAATCTGTTCACAGCTACATAACATTTCGAAAAGCATAAGCGGTAAATCGTTTGTACATCCCTAAAGCTGCCTAGCTTTTACCAAAAATTTTTAAGCGTAAGATCACTGCCTCTTAAATTAAAAAAGTTGGGGCCAAACGCTGCGGGGCCAAAATTACCCATTCCCTTTGAATTATCGGTTTGTGTATTTGACATTTTTCTTAATTAGAAAATCGGAAAACAGCGAAATAAAAAAACTATGTTCACTATCGAAAACTCATTGTCGAAATAGTTCACCGTCGAACCCACTTGAAACGATTTTTTTTTTTCTTCTAAACGATGTAAGTAAGTACTCGCATCCCTTTATTTAGCTTGGTAGTCTAAATTGAAATGAGCAGTTCCGAAGAAGTTTCTTGGATTTCATGGTTTTGTGGCTTACGAGGCAATGACTTCTTTTGTGAAGTATGCGTTTGTTTTTTAATTAAATTCATTTCAATTTTCGCTGCAGGTTGACGAGGAATACATCCAAGACCGCTTCAACTTGACCGGACTTTCCGAGCAAGTGCCGCACTTTCGACATGCACTCGACATGATTTTGGACTTGGAGCCGGATGATGAATATGAAGAGGGCCAATCGGATTTGGTAGAGCAAGCAGCGGAGGTAAAAAGAATTTTTGAACTTCACTAATTATCTGCGGCTGACTTTTTTTTTTGTAATGAGCTATCGACGAATTGGCATTATTTCAGTTTTATTTTTTAGAAGATAATATTAAGTAGAGCGCAGCAATTAAACTTATGTTGCTCGCTTAGTTGTTGCCTATAATATTTACAAACTCTTAGCTTATTTTGTAGGGATTTGGCTTACTAAAAGTCATGGGCAAAAAACTTGAGAATTAATTAGACAGTATTAGAAATTATCATCACTTAGATGCTTTA
Source organism: Heterodera carotae (assembly GCA_024500135.1). Classification (NCBI taxonomy): domain Eukaryota; kingdom Metazoa; phylum Nematoda; class Chromadorea; order Rhabditida; family Heteroderidae; genus Heterodera; species Heterodera carotae. Next base: position 6,958 of record JAKKIK010000652.1, on the reverse strand, counting down.
CGGGCTGATACATGCGCGTTATGTGCTCACCAATCGCGGCATCCAACAAATGATGGAGAAGTGGAAGAACGAAGAGTTCGGCACATGCCCGCGGGTCCATTGCGAAAATCAGGCAGTCCTTCCCATTGGTCTGTCAATGTGTCCATTTGTGATGCCCGCTTATTTTTGACCATTTTCAGGACTTTCGGACGTTGTCGGCGAGTGCATGGTCCGTGTGTATTGTCCACGTTGCTGCGATGTGTACGTTCCGCGCTCCTCCAAACATCAACACACCGACGGCGCCTACTTCGGTCAGTCAATCCAATTGTTGTTCATTTTAGTTGGCATTCCCAATCAAGGCACGGGCTTTCCTCACATGTTCTTCTTCGTCCACCCAGGACTCAGACCCAAACGTCCGAGCAAGCAATATGTGCCGAGGTAAAGCCACCATCCCAACTGTCCATATTCAATTCTAATGATGCTATACATTGTTGTATTGCAGGCTTTATGGCTTTAAGATCAGTCCCATGGCTTATCAGTTGCAGGTTAACGAACATTTTAAGTATTTTGTTGCGTGTTAAAGGTAAATATGCCTTCCAGTATTATCAAAGCCAATCGCCCGTCGGCGGTGTTCAGGGCACATCTCAGCAACAGGTCCATTTTCCTAATCAAAATGTCTCTGGTGCCCATTCTTTACGATTGCCATTTTTTGGGTTCTCCTCGGTTTTATGCATCCCAAAATTTTTTTATGCGTCCTATAATAGTTATAGTATACAATTAGAATTTTAACAAAACATCACAACAAATAGTTATAATCAAGAGAGTTGTACAACACTCTTCCAAAATATCGAAACGTATACCGGTAAAGGTTGTCTTTAAAATACTTGGGTTTGTAATTGTAAAAGATTAAAATCCGATTTTTTAAGGCTGTCCCTTCCCATCAGACGGGCCAATCTATTGGGCCAAATTTGCTTCTGAACAACGGAGGGCGACAAAGCCTTGACGCATTTGAAGACTAATTAATTGTTTGGTCACCGATGGTTGGGATGGGTTGTGTAAGGAATGGTCAACGGACATTACCAAAAAGTAAAGATTAAATTGGACGGACTTTGTAACGAGCTGCGAGACTCAGACCCACCCACCGTTTCGTGGCACATTTCGCTTTTCCTTTACAATGACAGACCGATTGTACCGTACTACGAATTTTCATCATACAAATAATATTCAACATTTTTGCCTCTCGTTACGGGCCGCCCCATATATTATTTAATTTGACTGTTTACTATCGAAAATCGTTGTTTTTATATAAAATGAGACAAAAAAAAAATGATTGTTTTTGTTTATTGTCCATTACACAATTCCTCTGTGTTACAGCAGCAAAAACTGACGGGCACTCCGGAGATTTCGGTGTTAATGCATTTGTTACGGGATATAAGACATCTGAACAAGTTTGGGTAAGAATTCGAAAGCAGACAACAAATCGTTTGATCAGGCATATATATAAATGGATGTGCTTACAAATTAGTCATTCTGAACCGAGGGACTTGAAAAAAATGCCTGTTTCTTTGAAAATAAGGCTATTGGTTTTATATTATTTGCCTGCTATGTTCTGAAATCAGCTTACTCATACATGGGAATTGAGCCTATCTATTCTCAGAGACGTTTCCAGGTTGGGGTCATAACAAAAATATAAACCTGGACCTCTAAAAACAGATTTATTTCCAGACCCAAATCATAGACGCCCGGTCTATCCCCCGTATTCCGTGCCAGTGGACCTGTAATAAGAGCATCCGGCCTTCGACGCTTTGAATATTACTCCCGCCTCCGCCGTCACATTGTAACAGTACTCATTGTCGTCTTTGCATTCTATTTCGTCCCCTCCAAATTTTTGCCCGCGCACAAATTTGAAGCCCTTTAAATAAATTCGAAAAGATTAGGGATGGTTGGCTTATGTTTCACCGTGAAGCACCGAAGGGCGTCGACAGTTGACATCATAAGGAGGAGAGAAGCAAGCAAAGTGAAGAGGAGAAGAAGGGACAACAAAAAGTGGCAATGCAAAGTCATTTTGGGAGTGAAAGGAAAGGGCAGCAAGCTGAACACAGAAAAAGAAACAATAATAATATAACAAAGTTCCATAAATGGTCAAAACAGTGAATTATATATAATGATGGATATTAGGTACATTCCCGAAATAAATCGCATGGTCATTTTTGTTTAATTCATATTAATGGGATGACTCGTTTTGAAATTGATCAAATTGTTGATGAGATGGATCGACCTGCTAAAATGTGTAAGAAGTGCCCCATCAGAAATAAACAAATCAATCAGTCCGTCCCGCCCATTCATTCCGGAAAGAACAAAAAGTGAACAATCGAATTGGAAAATAGGGAGGACCGGACATAAATCAGCAGACGGGACGATGGGGCGGGGGGAGGGACGATGGGCAATGGACGGATGGAAGAAGTCCCCCTCCCCAACTAGGACAAGAAATGACTGAGTATGTATCAGTAAGTCAGCACTCGCCCGCCATTCGTTTATTTATCACCAATTAATTTGGACATTCATAATACAAATCTGCGGAAAAAGAGAGAAAAGAAAAATGAATGGATGGTCCATCATCTTCAAGCGCCATCCCATCTTCGTGCATTTTGGCACCATTTCCGATTCTTTCGCTATTTCTTCGTCCCCTTTATCCTTCGCCAAAGTCCGCTGTGCCTTTCGCTTGCTCTTTGCTCTCTTTGGCCTCCATTTTTGTTTCCTCATTTTTAACTGCTAGTGTTTGAATGCCAATTAAACGTCGGACAGCATTCATTGTGAGTCCGGACGGATGTTGATCCAACTCGGGGTTCAGAATATGTTCGACGGAGAAGTTGGATGAATAGTCGGGCACCCAACTCCAATGAAAAGTGATGGCGCCATTGTGGGGATGGCCAACATTCGGATGGGAAGTACTGTAATGGGGTGGGATGGAAAAGGCAATAATAGGCAATAAAACGAAGAAACCTGATGCAATCCGGGAAATACCCCATAAAAGAATCGTAGAAATTTGTGCATCGACTTTGCTCTGTTGTGACTCCGGGCCTGGGCTTTATTTCCTCTTGGTGGCGCTCGTTGCAGGTCAGCATGAAATTTGCTTAATTTTGGTATTTTGGCTTCAATAATATGCATTATATTGTTATTGGCTCAGTATGTGCTGTTCTTCTGCCCCAATGCCAATGAATGAGTGCCGACCACTCAATTCTAACAATTGTGAGGGCATCGGCACACATTTGTTGCCGATTTCAGGACCCCTGCACAATTCATCATTGCCAAAAGCGGAACTTACGACTGAGCACGTTTTGTATCCGCACTCCGTGGCACTCGAGGAAATGCTTTCTTGGCGGGCTTTGCGGGTCGTGACAGTCGTTACGTGCCCAGACGGGAAAGAACGCAACGCGAGCGCCTTTGTGTTGACGAACAACGAACTTTTGTTCTGTCAACGCTTTCAGTCGCATTGGCTCGGCTACGATTAGTTCGCAGAACGAGTCGTTGCTGAACAGAAAAGTGTCCTTCCGTGGAATTAATTGGCACACTTTTACGTGTATCGCGAGAATGCCATGCCCCCGCGGCGTCCCTCTCTGTTGGGATTCTTTTCGAAGACAGGTCTTCTTATGTGCAGACGGTTCACCACCGCGGCAAATTTTCGCACAGCAGCATTCCTGGCCTTCAGGTCCAAGTGGGACACGTCGTCCTCGTTCAGCACAGCCGCGTCCAAAACCCAAAGGCAATTGCCCAGCGGTTGCATACTTTTGCCGGTGTCTTCGTAAAGCGTTGTGCATTGGACGAGTAAAATTGTGCTCTTCGGAAAAGTGCCCTTTATCGACTGAAAGCCCTCAAAATGTGTGCCGTTCCGTCGATGCATCATCAGCATTGTCCCGTTCTGAACGGAACAACAAATATACGACGAGTGGGCAACATTTTGAGCCAAAGGTGTTCAAATGCGTACACTCATCACGGAGACGAGCAGTACAGGGCCGACTTGGTCACTTGCCGGCAGCAGCAGCGCCCTCAGCTCAGCGACATTGGAGCATCGCTTTAGCACGTCCTCAGTGAAACGAGCGATTTGCCTTTTGATGGGGAAATGGACCCTCTGAAAGGGTGCGGCAAGGAATTCGAAAAAAACAGGCAGTAAGAACATTCCGGGGGGGGGGGGGAGATGCACAGAATTGTTGTAGCGGATCGTGGATATTGTGTTATAAAAATCGGAAACCAAGTTGAGGAAGGGCGTTAGAAACGAATTGCAGCGTTGCACCAACGGGGAAAAAATAACTATCTTATAGTAATTTTTGTTAAAAAATTTGCTTATGGAACAATTTTTTCAGACTGTCAGTCAGTGGAGCGATTTGGGGAAAAGTTTCAAGCCTGACATTATCTTGGACATTTAGTTAAATCAGTACCTCTTTGCAGTACCGATTGAACAGTTCGTTCACAGTTTCTGGCCGTTGGTTGTGCATCATTTGTCTCTCGTCGTTCATTTGCGCGGCCGTTCTCTTCCGATTGAAGTGCGAAATGTCTTTGGGTCGTTCCAATTCGGGCAATTCCCAATACTTCAGCGCTTCCTCGCGCAGCCGGGCCTGGTCTTGGTCAAAAGTGCCCGGGTTGGCCGCAAAGTGTTTGTACTTCCTCAGATAGAACACCTGCCGTTTAGCTGTCCTAAATTGGGTCTATTCCATAAAAAAGTCAGAGAAAATATAGTCACTTTTCAATGCTTTTTCGAATGTATTCCATGAAATTGTCATCGTCGCGGATAAGCTCATCGGGCACCAATTCCATAATGTCCTCCTTCTTTCTGTCCATTGTTTCCATTCGGTTGTTTACTTCCATCAGATACTTTTTGACTTTTGTGGCTCCAAACGCATTTAAATTCTCGCAAAAAATATACCTTAAGGGAAGGAAGCATAGGGAAAATGAACCAAAGAAGGGAGGGGGGGGGGAGAAACCGTTCAGAATTGGCGGGCCGAGAAGTGATCGGTTTGTGAAGAGAGATGCGCTCAAAAGAGAGATACCTGCAAAAGTGTGAAGACGGAGTTAAAAAATGGGTAAAACACGGGAAAAGTAGATTTAGGGAAAGTCATGGAGATAGCCTCTCCACCAAATGCATTTTAAAATGCAGAAATGCTCTTACATCAAATAAATGAGACCCATCGAAAATGGGGTGAACACGTCGAACAATTTGCAGAGGAAATTGCCGCCTCTGTCCGCCACATTCCCAATTTTATCGCCATTTTCCGATTTAATTGTCCGTGCCTCCGTCCGACATAAAGAAAGTCCGACGATGAACTGGCACAAGTAAAGACGTTTGGAAAGAACCTCTTGGAGGTTCTCCTGTCCTTCGACAGAGAAACCGCCGTCACACATTACCAAATGGACCCCTAAAAGTGAATTATTGTACAAATACATGTTCGACTCTCTTGTTTACCAGTGTGAATGCGATCATGCACAAATTTCTCCAGTGACTCCAAATTGTCAGGATTTGTTACGTCCCCATCCTCATTGAGCCCGTAAAACGTCTCAAAATAATCGGACGATGCGGCTTTAAAGCGTTCCAATTTGAAGTCGTCTTTTCCTGAAATCCGACGGATTTGTCGACCATGGAATGAGTGGATTGTACTTTTCCAATTACGAACCTGTCAAAGTGAAGCCAAACCCTTTGGCGTTGTAAAATGCTTTTCTCCATAACATATATTCGCTGAAGCCACCAGGCCCCGCACAAACGTCGGCAAAATAAAAAGGAGGAGAAAACCTGAAAGGAAAAACGAGGAACAAAAATAAGAAAAAGTATTCGACAAGTGCCAATTATTGACACACTTTTTAAGACTTCTTACGACAAAGAAACGTCAGAGAAATCAATTATACGAAATTTGAGTTTTATTCGTTTTACTTAAAAGTGTGACGATATAATGGACCGACCGAAAAACGTAGAGAAAGACCTGTCGACGTTGTTGCGCTCATTTTCGCTGAGCGGATTTTTGGCCAGCCTTCGGTCCCTGTCGAATTCCCAGCTGAGACGCCATTCAAAAATTCGGTCCAAATTGGCCGTTTTCATCGCAGCCCTAAAAACGCCATGGTATTATGCCTCATCCCATAATTGGACACTCTCTTAGAAGGTCAAAATGATTCAGAGACTTTGCGAAAGTGAAATCCGATCACGACATTGCCGTGGCATGTAATTACGAATTAAGAAGAGAAATTACTTCCAATTATATACCTGTTCTGAAAGAAGCCTGCCTTCACTGTTTCGTATGGATTGGACCGTGCCCGGGCAGCGTCCAATTCTTTGCGGTCCATTGTATCAAAAACATTTTTAGCTTCAGTCAGTTCAGTGACCAATCCGCTGGAACAATAGCGTTCTTGTTTCATGAACTGTTCATCTTTGGTGATCGGCTAAAAGTAATTTGTGCAAGAAAAAGACACAAATTGTACAAACAGTGCCAAGCGTAATCCATTCATCACTCAGCTGACCAGTTACGCTGTCCCATTGACCTTTGGAACATTGTAACCACTCCGGTGTTTCTTCCACAGGCTTTTCCTCCAATTCGCGATTCAGAATTGACTCAAATTCCTAAATTTTGCGAGAGAATTCTTGGGGGGTCATTAATCATAATCCGACTCCATTAATCTGATAAAAAATACGAAAACAAAAAGTCAACTTTATAATAAATGCACGAAAGGCTGCCTTTAAAAATGCTTTGAAATTGATTTTGCTAAATATTTTCGAATGTCGGATTCACGAGGATGTGTAAAATATGAATACAAAATTGCAAAATATGGCCATTAATATGTAGGGTACTTTTGCAGTTTACAAACACATAAAAAAAATTTTTTTTGAAGTTTTTAAAAACAAGTTCTAGGAGTTTTCGGGGTCGCTGATCACGAATCTGAACTCAGAATCGTGCTATTTCGAATCCCGAACCCGAATTCCGAACATTTTTGGTCAAAA